>LZPO01117501.1:0-12805 GCA_001675575.1 Neotoma lepida
GCTCCTAATTCCTCTGATCTCTGTCAGATTTTCACCCTTATTTCTTGTTCCGCGTGTTTATTAATAAGACTGGTTAGAAGTTCCTCTTACAGTCTATCCTGGCAATAGGGAAATGAGAAGGAAAGGTAGACCCCAGACTCCTCCAGGACTGAGTAAGTGGCTCCAATACCCAAAGGGAAGGCGATGGATTGGCCCATTCTGTAATGGCTATCTCAAGCTCCCTGTGAGTCCATGGCCAAAGCCTAGGAGATTCTGGTCTGATGCTCCCATGCCACGAGGTGTATGAGAGCAGTCAGTGTCTCTTGGTGGCACTTTGGACAAGGCCCAGTTTGGCCCACATGGGGCAGGGCAGGCACAAAGCTCANTGGCCTTTTCTGCCACTTAAAACAGGGACCTGGAAGCCTTTAGGCAGCTGCCAGTCGGATGGCGTGTTCCAGCATTTGGCAGTTTTGTTTTCAGGCTTTGTCATTTTTCCCTTGGTACCTTGAATGCCATGCTGAGACTCTGCCTGTGGATGTGAGAGGGGCATTCTCTCCGAGAAGGTTAAGTCAGCCCTGATGCTGGGAAGTTCTGGGAGACATGGAACGTATTTTATTACATATAGTTTACTGGTTTGAGGACAGCCTTAGGAAGACTTGCCAGAAGGCAGTGTATAAACTGATCTCTGGCTATAAAGCCATCCGGGTTATTTTAATCCCAAGGTGGGTCTTAATCGAAAACTGCCTCAGCCCTGGGTGGGCAGGATTGGTTTGGTGAAAACCATTTGTATGCATCCTAGCCTGCTTCCAGACCTCTCTACTTTTTAGGGCAGCTCAAGAAAGAGTAACAGGAAGAGTGAAAGTGGGAGCCAGAGTTGGGCAGTTGGAACGACCAGCTAGATACTATATAGTCCGCCCAGTACAGAGAGTGGAGCAGAACAGATAGGCTGAATTTGGAGTTCTGGAGAACCTGCCATTACCAGAGCAGAAGGCAGATAGGTGGAAGTTAGAGTTCCAGAGAGCCCACCCATTACCGGAGCAGAGCAGAGCAGAAGGCAGATAGGCAGAAATTCTTTGGAGTCAGAGATTCCCAGGGTTATCTTATACATGGGCAGAAGAGAAAGACTAAGAAAGAGGCTTAGGTATAAAGCTTGGAGATCAGGTAACTTTTTATTTGCCCGTTNGCTGCAGAAGTTAGGTAATCCCCGTGAAATATCGGGGTCCAAGCAGCCATTAAGTGGCCATATTTCTCACAGGAAGGGTGGGAGAAAGAAGCCTTATGTCCCATGACTGCAGCTGAGAGAAAGAGAGAAAAAGAACCACAATGAACCAAGGCCAGGTCCCAGATGCTAAGCCAATGTATATAAAGTAAAAAGAAAAGAAAATGCAATGACCCTCCAAATAGGTCCTGGACGCAAGGAGGATGGGTCTATTAATAGGCATAGAAAAAGCAATGACTGACTACCAAGGTCCCTGACGCTTAGCAGAACGGGTCTATAAATAGGCACAGAAAGAAGTAATGACCCACTACCAGGTCCCTGACGCTAGATAGAACGGGTCTCGGGCACAAGCCATTTTTGTGCTTCGTCAAGAGAGAAATGGGGGCCCCCTTTGCTGGCGTAGGCAGTGACTCCCCAGGAGTCCACAGCATTTACCACTTTGTCAAGTTGGTGAAATGTGTGGGCCCTATGCAGCCTGAGGACGCAGCCCATCCAACGGTTAGAAATAGATCTCATTTTACAGTCATGGGAAGTGGTGAGGGGTTGAGGAAAAACGTCACCATTTTGGAGCAACCAGGGTGTGTGTACGGAGCAGTTCAGCAGCTGGGCAAATGAAAAAAAACTGCAGTTGTGGGTAGAGCAGAACCTCGGCACAGGGTCCCAGGCAGGCATAGGAGAGTCTCGCCGCCAGGAGAGCCTGACTTGTCTTGACACCAAATGTTAGTATTTTGCTGGTATTTTGCAGCACTGCAGTAACCGTTCGAGAAAAGGTCACGAGGCACGAAAAAACCCAGTATCAGAGCTTTATTAGAAAGTAGAGGGGGGTGAAGATGGTAGGGAGAGAGAAAGAGATAGATAGATATATAGAGAGAGACAGAGAGAGAGCANGCATGTGGCCACATGTGAAGAGAGAGAGGGGAAGAGAGACAAGGAGAAGGAGGAAGAGGCAGGATTCCCTTTGTAAATGCACTGTGAAATCACTTAGCTGGGGGAGTGGCCAGGAATTCCAGCAGTATGCCCTCCAGGCAAAGCTCACTCTCTTGGCCTGTCTCTTGCCTCTAATTCCTCTCCTTGCCTGTAATTCTACCTCTTAAATCTTTTCTCTCTGCTGCTTAACTCCATTTTCAGGACCTCCTGTTTCACCTATGGGGCTTTGATGCACAGCCCTGAGCCCCACTCCATAGTCTGTCTAGCAAAAGGGGTGGCCGATTGATTAGCTACAGAAATGTATTTCTGCTGCTGCCACTACCGTTACTGCTCACACTGTTCAGATGTCTCAATTTATCTGTTCCTTATCTGCTCAGTTTATTTTGAAAAAAAAAAATGAACATGTGGTCAGCCTCCATATTTGAAAACAGAAATCACGTGAATAGGTGGCACCATCTTAAATAAGGGCAATCATGTAAACAAGGTGCCATCTTAAATAAGGCCAACCACACGGTCTAGCCGCCATCTTGGCTAGGTCAAAACAGGCAGGTCATATGACCTCACCGCCATCTTTATTAAGGCCAGCAAAAAGCCACTTCTTGGGGCACTCAGCACTCAAGCAGTCTGGGCATGGAGAAGTCCATGCATTTCTCTACAGCTGCTTGTGTGAGCATGGCCCAGAGACATATATGCTTCCCTNCAGGGCATCAGCTGAACCACATACTAGTGATATAGCCAACTTCCAGCTCATTGGCCTGGTGGTCCTCAGCTGCCACTCTTAGGCCCAAGGGGTCTGGGCAGAGGTTCAGTTGCAACCTGGTATTCATTCCTCTGCAGCCACTTGTGTGGGTGGGGACAGTATGTTCCTATGCTGAGATAGGGTAGCAGCACTAATGCTCAAGATTTTAAATTTCAGATTAATACAATTCTGATACTATTTGGGTCACAAGCTCAGAATTTTAAGCCTATAGGTATGAATCTACTGCTGCTTTTCAGATCTCCCATCCCTGCTCCAGTGTTCAGGAGTCTTTCTCACATATCTATTCCTGAGGATGACATTTTTCTCTCCTGGTCTTCAATTACCAAAATTACAGGCCTGAAGATTTCAAATAAATACGTAAATTTTTACTCTCCTCTAGTCTGTATTTCAGCAGGCTGGTAGAAACATTGAAGCAACAGTTGTGGACCACAACTTGCAGCACTTTCCCTGCCATGGAAGCCAGCAGAGACTCTTGACTATGTGATGTGGACCAGCCCAGCCAAACGTAATTGTTTCCTTTCCCTACAGTTAAGTCAGATGATAAATAACCCATTGCCTGGGTTACCTCCTTACCTTTAACTAGCCAGAGTCCTCCTGACCACCTGTGCCCTGATTCACCTTGAAGCAGCTATGGAGAATACGTCATNCTGTCCTCCCTGCTCCCAAGACAGACTGGAAGGCTAGGTTAAGGATGGAAACTCAGGCATAGAGTCCACCAAGAGGGTCTTTTTCNTTTTCTTAGAGGATCCTTTTCTCAGAGTTGGGCTGCATCATGACTCACAAGCCCCCTTTCTCCTGTTCTCATTTGGCCTTGGGACCTTTACCCTGACACTCTTCTTTGTCTTCTCAGGAGACAGCTTAAGAAATAATTATATCTATAAAAGTCTCTCAGGATTATAATCTGGCTGTACTCAAAGGTCAGAACTACAGCTATAAGGCCTTAAAAACGGCAATAGATTCAGATATCACTGCCAACAGATTAAAGAATGTCTGTCCTTACTCAAGATCTATTCAGGCTTAAGAATGTGAACCTTCCTGTCCTTGTTCATTAAGCTGTAAGTAACTGGGAAACATGTATATTCAGATTTAAGTCATATATACTCTCAAAATTATAAATACATCTAACAGATTTTGTTCCCCCAGTCATCAAACACCTGTAGAGATCTGAGAATATGGCATTTGTGATAAAGAGATATATCAGCTCCTGGCAGCATCCTGTATCTCCTCCAAGAAGAGAGATGGCTGCAGAAGAACTTCCACCCCGAAAAGTATGGCAAGGCTGGCCATGCAGCAAAAAGCTGAGGTCCTGTCCAGACTGTGAATAAGTGGAACAACAGAGGACCAATTGCCCCATCCTGCAAGGTGGGTCAGTCTTCCCAAATTTCTACTCCACAGAAAAAAATCTGTCAGATCTTCTGGGCCAATCAACTGAACAAGTACTGCCTTTGGAGCTTCTACCCCCATCCCCAATGACCATGGAGAGAGTTGGGATTGTTGCCTAGGTAGCTGGAAAGCTGTCTCACTTCTTAAATTTATCCTTCTCAGATCTGACAATGTTTGATGACTAGGGCATCATTTAACAGCCCCAATCCCAAGAATATATATATATATATATATATATACTCTCCAATTACAGACAGGAAAGCCTCTTTTACAAACTTCATGGTACAGGATAGACTGATTTCAGATATAACTACAGAGGTTCAAAGTTTTAATATTGATTAATGCAGATTTGATAAACTGATAGAACATTACTACAAAGAGTTCTTAAGAGTCCTTTAATTTCTATGGATTTTTAACCCTTTTGCTATGATGTAAATCTATTCCAGCTGTCTTACAGATACCTACAGGCTCCTGGGAAAAGTTTTGCTACTGCATCAAGAAATCTGCTCTGGTGAAAACTAACAATCTCCGGAGCCCGTTTCTGACCCCACCTATTTTTCGAGCATATTTTGCAGATTCATTGTTCCTGCCTGACCTCCAGAGAAATAGCAGATGCCATGGTTTCTATAATCCTGATTTAGCATGCCATTTCCCTCCAAGCTCCTGGAACACCACTGCTGGAACCTGCCTCCTCAGCTCTCTCTCAGAACGTTTCTGAGATCTTCCACTATGTGTGACTTCTGGTCCTCCCCTCCACTTCACCCCTTATCAGTTTGAAGTATCCTCAAGAATTCAGCACCCTTGTTCCCCCCAACTTGCTTCCATAACTCACCTCTTTTTATAATAATCAAAATGGAGGAATGTTAATGCTCTGGTCCACCCCTTGAAATCCCACCCTTTGGCATGGCCCTGTGTCCTGACATAAAAGCCTCTTTTTAAGGAAAAACTCCACCCCCTCTCTCTTCTGCCTTTTCTTCTGTGAGGTGTGCATCCCTTGATCTCCCTCTCTCTCTTCTTCTCCTTCTCTCTTCTCTCCCTCTTTCCTATCTTTCTTTTTTCTCTCTATTATAATAAACTCATGTGGATGCAGCATCTGGGTTGTGAATTACTGGCCATTACTGCTGCCACCATGCCTGCATGGTATGCATCTGCCCAGCCCACCACTGCATCTGCCCAGCATGTCAGCAATGTTTTCCCTCATACATGGTATACTCTGGCCTGGCCCACATTCATAACAGTTATCACTTTGTTTTTCCTTTTATAGAAAATAGATGTTTTTGTTATCTGTTGCAGACTCTTGCAGCCCTGTGCATGATGCTTCAGTCTCTGTGCATTCATATGAACTTTGATTGTGTTGATTTAGAGTGTCTTGTTTCTATTAAGGCCTGTGGAGACAAAGGNTGTAGACAATCGTCAAAGAAAAAGGCCACAGCATAGCGAAACTTAACTTAGGACTTTTCTATTTGAGGGGTATTTTCTAGGAACAGAATAAATTCACATATGAGCTGTTTGGATCATGTTCTTTATTCTTCCATCTCAGCTTCAACTTTTCATAGCTTATATACACATGCAACAGCAAACTTTGACAATAAAAATGGTTACAGAAACTTCTCAGGGTCATAACACATTCCTTGGTAAGCAATAAGGGACACAGGCAGAATAGCTTATCAGCTTTGATTGGTAGGTGGCTGTGGTTGTAAAAGTTTGGTTTGTGACATAACAATTAAGGAGACAGCTACAAGGGTTACAAAGGAGAGAGGCTAAACTATAGGGAAATCGTGCACTAACCTATATTTCTAGGGTGAAATTAACATTATGGGCTAACATTTTGTGACCAAGAAAATGTAAAGGTGCTGGGGAAGTGCAGCTGTGGCTCCCTCCTCAAACTATGGGTAACCATGGCAACCAGCATAGGGAAGTGAACTGTGCCAAGTCATATCAGCACTTTTGACAAAAGTTGGCTGGCATTAAAAATGGTCCCAAGCATAAAGATACCTTTTCTCATCTTGCATACAGCCCAGAGCACAAGGAGGGAACTTACAACTTTTTTATTCAAGGCTGTGGGACCAGATCATTTCCTGCAGTTCTGACCTTTTGTGGAACTTCTCCCATGGTAACTGGATGAAAAGCTGATTTCCTCTGGACTCAGTTAAATTGATTAAACTGGTTAATTGCTGCTATCCACATAAAATCCAGGACTCAAACATAAAGAGTTAGCAAACTGAGGCTAAAATCTTGTACCATAAACTGAGGTTAGAAGTATGTTCAAAGTGTTAATTGCTTAGGGAATTCTGCCAGATGTTGGTCCATGCATTATCAACCAGACCTGGCGGGGGAACACAGAGCAATTTAGGTCATTTATATGCCCCTAAAAGTCTTTGATTCAACAATTCAAAACATCTGTACTCTAGTCCTTGAATAATATCTGTGAAAGTCTGGCTTATGATCCTTATACAAAGACACTCAGTCTGGCTACCTTGTCCTGTCAGCTTAGCTAAAGATAGAAAACAAGCTTCTAAGTTTCTCACCNTTTTGTGGAACAAAAGTTGAACTATGAGGACTTGTTTTATTTATCAGAATTACACAATATATGAAAAAAATCATCCTTCTGACAATGGAATGTATAGGAATAACAGTGCTCAATGAATGAGGAACACACTGCTAAGGTTGTGGGACAAGTCTTATAGCTGTTTTGGAGGGAATAGGGTAGCACACAAGAAAATTACAGACCAAAACAGTCAGTATGTATAGACAATATTCCTCATAGGCCTAGCCTTATAAGCTTCTTCCATCAGATAGGTGTTTTGTCTGGTGGGTTGGCCTTATAAATATCAGCTATCATCTGTTACATATCTTTGCAGATCCTAGCATGTTTTNTTGGTGTCCTGCATCATCTCTGGCTCTTATACTCTTTCTGCCTTCTCTTCTTCAGGTTTCCCTGATCCCAGAGGGGAAGAATTTGATGGATACGTTCTATTTATGGTTGATTATTCCAAGGTTTCTCACTCTCTCCGTAATATCTGGCTGTGCATCTCTGTATTTGTTTTCACCTACTGCAGAAGGAAACATCTCTGATATATATGAATATTGGTTTTACCCGAGGTCACNGGGCTATTTAGTCTCAGGTTCTTGGTCACCTGCACAGTGTCAGATAAAGATTCCATCTCCTGGAGTGGACCTTAAGTTGAATCCCATATTAGATGGTCCCACAAGCTTTGAGCAACCATTGCACTAGCATGTTTTTCAGGCGGCACATTATTGTCAATACAAGGATTTGTGGCGGGGTTGGTGTTTATGTTTCTCTTTTGATAGCATTCAGGGTACCTTTCTGTACCAAAGATGCTAGAATATATGGGTGAAGTCTCCATGCAGGTACTAGCTTGACTTCTCCATGTTTAATGAGTTGTGTAAGTATGGTCTTAAGCAATGGAGGCTTGCCATCATTGTGTGGAAATTAACCTATAATCTTGGCAACAATCCAAGTTGTTTGGGGATTTGCATGGGATCCCTTTTGTCTAACAACTCAATCCTGGGACTAGAAGCTTCATTTCATGAGAAGAAATGACCAGTTAGGGCTGTCTCCCAAATTATTTGGCAATTTCAGTTAGATCTTCTTCATATATGTATATATTTTAGAAAGATTCTACTGCATTAGGTTTTTATATGCCCCTCAAATGGCCCTTAATTTTAGCTATCTCTTCCCATATTCTATCCCTCGTCTCCCTCTTCTTCTCCCCTCCCAACTTGATCCTCCTGTTCCAGCCCACCATAATAACTATCTATTATATATCATTTTACTAATGAGATTGATCTGTCCCCTTACTCTACAACTAACCTCTGTGTTCCTACAGATCTTAGCTTGGTTATCACTAACTTAACAGCTAATATCCAGATATAAGTGAATGCAGATCATATTTGTCTTACTGGGATACCTCACTCAGGTTAATTTTTTTTTCTAATTACATCCTTTCACCTGTGAATTTCATGATTTCATTTTTTAATGGCCAAGTAATTCTCCATTATGTAAATGTACCACATTTTCTTTAGACATTCTTTGTTGAAGGACATTTAGGTTGTTTCCAATTTCTGGGTATTATAAATTATAAATAGCAATGAAAATGCAAGTGTCTCTGAGGTAGGACAAAGTGTCCTTTGGGTATATGTCCAAGAGTGGTATAGCTGGGTCTTGAGGCAGATTAATTCCCATCTTCCTGAGGATCTACCACACTGATTTCTGTAGTGACTGTACAAGTTTAAACTCCCACCAGCAATGGACAAGTGTTCCACCTACTTCACATCCTCACCACCATGAGCTGTCATATGTTCCCTTGCAGGTGCTAAGTCAGGCACCAGGATGTGGATTTTGCCTTCAAAAAGCCCCTTGGTCTAAATGCTCTTGGCAAAACTTAAATTCCAAATACCTGAGTTGTAGTCTCAGCTGGCTGGAACAAAGACATTCAATTAGCTATAAACTGTGTCAAACTGCTCATCTCTGATGGGCTCTCCATATCACTGACACAAAGCATGCAGAAAATCTAGGACATTATGGAAAAAATCCCCAAATCTAACAATAATAGGAATAGAAGAAAAAAAAAACAGGTCAAAGGCACAGAAAATAATTTCAACAAAATCATAGAAGAAAATTTTACTAACCTTAAAAAACAACATAGCTATCAAGATACAGGAAGCAAAGAAAACAACAAATAGACTGGATCTGAAAAGATATTACCCTTGTCACATAATAATCAAGATGTACAAAATAAAGAAAGAATATTAAAAAGTGTAAGGGAAAAGACCAAGTAACATGAAAAGGCAAGACTATTAGAATAACACCTGACTTCTCAATGGGAACTCTAAAAGCCAGAAGTCCTGAACAGATGTTCTACAGATTCTAAGAGACCATAGATGCCAGCCCAGACTATTATATACAGCAACACTTTCAATCACAGTAGATGGAGAAAATAAGATTCTGTCATAAAACCAAATCTAAGCAATATCTATCTACAAATCCAGCTTTATAGAAGACACTATACAGAAAACTCCAACATAAAGATGTTAACCACATGCAAGAAAATACAGGGAATAAATAATCCCAGACCAGAAGATCAAAAGAAGAGTATCAGACACACACACACACACACACACACACACACACACACACACACACACACACACACCACAACAAAATGACTGCAGCAAATTCTACTCGTTGATATCTCTCAACATCAATGATCTCAATTACTCAATTAAAAAAAAAACAGACTAACAAAATAGGATCTATCCTGCTGCATCCAAAAAAATGCATCTTAATATCAAGGATAGACATCGCTTTAGTGTAAAATGATGGGAAATAATATTTCAATCAAATGGANCTATGATGCAAGCTGGTGTAGTCATTTTAATAGCTGACAAAAGACTTCAAACCAAAACTAATCAGAAGAAATAGGGAAAGACATTACATACTCATTAAAGGAAAAATCCACCAAGAGGACATTGCAATTCTTTTTTTCTTTTCCTTTTTTTTTTGGTTTTTCGAGACAGGGTTTCTCGGTGTAATTTTGGTGCCTTTCCTGGAACTCACTCGGTAGCCTAGGCTGGCCTCGAACTCACAAAGATCTGCCTGCCTCTGCCTCCCGAGTCCTGGGATTAAAGGCGTGTGCCACNACCACCCNGCAACATTGCAATTATTAACAACTATGCACCAAACATAGGGGCACCCAAGTTCACAAAAGAAACACTACTACAGCTTAAATCACATACTAACTTTAAAACACTTGATAGTGGGAAACTTCAATACTTCACTTGTGACAATGGATAGGTCATCCAAACAAAAACTAAACAGAGAAATGCTGGAGGTAACTGGTGTTATAAATCAAATGGACCTAACAGATATTTACTGAACATTTCACTCAAACACAAAGAAAATATATCTTCCTTCTTCTCAGCACCTCATGGAACTTTCTCCAAAACTGACCACATACTCAGACACAAAGCAATTCTCAACAAATGCAAAGATATGTAAATAATTCCCTGAATCTTATTTAACCACCACATCTTAAAGCTTGATAGCAACAACACAAACAACAGGAAGATTATTACAGACTCATAGAAACTAAACAAGTTACTACTGAATGAAACAGGAGGCAGGACAGAAGTCAAGAAAGAAATCAAAGACTTGCTATAATTGAATGAAATTGAAAACACAACATGCCCAATCTTATAGGACACAATGACAGTGGTTCTAAGAGGCAAGTTCAGAGTGTTACAGCAGCTCACTAGACATGATACAGTTTATAGCCAATTGAAAGTCTTAAAAATCTTTATTCCAATGGGGCTGGGACCATAACCAAGTATTTGGGGACATGAGTATATAGTCTTAAGTGTCCAGAACAAGAGATTTTTAAAGGTAGAACCCACGTTCTGGAATCTCATTTAGCAGCTGCAGGGGCCTTCNTAGAAGTAAGCAGTTTGAAGCAAGAAGTTTCAAAGAAGCTAAGATAAGCAGTTAGTTGGAAGGGGTTCCAGACAGACAGGCAGTTTTAACAGACACTGAATTAGCTAGTATATCCTAACCTTGGGATCCTAGAACAAAGATGGATACTTTTCCACTGGATTCTCCATCAAGGAACTCAAACTCTAGTTAAAATTGAAATGGCCTCGGTAAGAAAACAAGATGTAGGAAACTGCACTGTCTTTCGCTGTTACATCAGGAGAGTTTTAGATGTAATATTTTCTTTGACTGAGGTATCCATTTCTTCTATATTGTCCCCAATGCCTGAAGTTCTTATAGTCTGTAGNTGAGGCTTGCCTCTGTGGCTTCTGTTCATGTTCCTAAATTTTTAATTTTGAGATTTCCCTCAGTTTGGGTTTTCTTTATTGATCCTATTTCCACTTTCAAGTCTTGAACTGCTGTATTAATTTCCTTCCACTGTTTGTATTTACACAGATTTCTTTAAGAGATTTATTTATTTCCTCTTTAGGGACCTTTATCATATTTAAACAGCTTATTTTAAGGTCTTTTTTTTTTGTGCTTTGACTATATTGCAATATTCAGGGCCTGAATATTGGGCTCTAATGGAGACATACTGTCCTGGCTATAATTGATTGTGTTTATACAATGTCATCTAGGCATCTGAGTTTGGGAAGATTATAATTCTAGGTGCTGATATCTAGTCTTATCTTTGTTGGGTGGGTGTTTTGTTGCTTGTTTTCTGTTGTTCTCTGGTTCTTAGGAGAGTGTGATAGATGGGTGTTGCCTGGCAGGAAATTCTTCTGGGATTTTGATAAGTATGCTACTGGGGATTCCAGNTAAAATATGTTTCTAGGTATCTTGAGCTAAGATTTAGAAATGCAGATGGACTTGGGTGGCTGGTGGGTCCGCAGGAGGGAGGAAAGCAGGGTGTTNCACCAGAATTGGCTTAGTCCTTGGGAATATGTAAAAATTGAGGGGAATTTGCAGCAGGTGGTCTGCTGCGAAGCTGGAATGAGACTGGGAGACTGGACTTTGAGGAGAGGAGGGAGAAGTGAAGATCTGCAGATAGCCCACCTGCTTCCCTGGCTGGAGTCTAGAGATCACCTCTCAAAGTCTCTACAACATTTTAAAAACACAAACCTGGGACTAACTTTAATAACANCAGGAAACTAATAGCAGAAGTCTGTTCTATTAATTATGTATCTTAGGCCTCACTTTTTTTTTCATCCTCCCTCTCTCCCTCCCCTGTCCATCTCCTTCCCCTCCATCTCCCTCTCCTGTGTGTAGTGTCCTAACCCAAGCGTACACCAGAGGTTGATGGTGATGGTTTTTCTCTATTGCTTTCTACCTTGCTTTCTGAGACAGTCTCATACTGTGTTTGGAACTGGCCCTTTCAGTTACACTGAATGGCTAGTGCCTTGGTATCTCCCCATCTCCACGTCCCCAGCACCTGGATTACAGCACACACCACTGTGCATCGCCTTCATATGCATGCTGGGAACCAAATTCAGGTCTTCATGTGTGCACAGCAAGTACCTCACCTGCTGAGTTGTCTCCCCCAACCCTTGACCTTAAATTCTACCTATTCTNTTAACTGCTCAAGTCTGAGTAATAGATAAGTAGACCAGATAGGTAAAAATCATCATGGCAGACTGGTGATCTATCATGAAAGAGGGGAGTCAGAATCTTCCCATTTAGCACTAGCTGGTATGTGAGAGGAAATTCACTCAAAATCTGGCTTGAAGTTGAAAGTAAACCTAGCAGTTCCTNGTTGGCCTTAATCCTGGTCTTTATTATTCCTTACCATCTAAGTGGATAGGGAAAGTAAGATCTCTGCTTTCCAAAGAAGTGAGGTGTTTTATAAGCTGTCTTTTAAGTTGAAAATTTTTGTCAGTTNATTTAAGGTTGGGCTCAATAGTAGATAGTTGACAGAGGTGCTATGATTTCACTTGTCACTGTGAAACACACAGCCTCCTCACTATCTGCCCTAGAGCTCTCTCTTGCCACCTACTTCATTCAAATGAAACACCTCATGTCTGTAACTACACACACACACACACACACA
>LZPO01117501.1:50305-65368 GCA_001675575.1 Neotoma lepida
ATACATATATATACTATGATGGAGTTTCTCAGAGTTGGGCCACACCCTGATTCACAAGCCCCTTTTCTCATGTTCTCATTCAGCCCTGGGATCTTTCCCTTGTCACTCTTCTTTGCCTTCTCAGGAGACAGTAAGTCCTCGCCTTATGGANGCTGNTGACATATTGGAGACTGTAAGCTGTCAGCCATTCATACCGAATAGACAGGCAGTCCTTAAATGCTCAGAGATTTGTAGAATATGGCATTTGAAATGCTGATTAAAAAGCTTATTATATCAGACAAAGACTCCCAGATCTTAACAGTAACCCAAGGTGTCTGAAGAAGATTACAAGGCACCATGATGTCTCCACCTGGATGATGACAACACTGACCTCTGGGCAAGATGNCCCAATGCAACACCTGCTGCCAGACCTGGCCCAGACTGTGGACAAGCAGCAAAACATCGGAGAATTGATTGCACCCCTTTGGCCTAGACAAAGTAAGATCAGTCTTCCTTATGTCTCACTTCCATAAGAAAAATTCCCACCTTATGGCCCTATTGGCCGAAGATTCATGTTGTTCTGATACTTCTGCCTCCAATGATGTAGAGACCTGGGTATAGACTGGTCCTTGTCATTTTTAATAGATTTGAAAGGTGCTTAATCTGCATTCAGATATGATTTATCCTTCTCAAATCTATGATTCCATTTGACAACCAGTCTTTGCTTCAGCTGCTTTCTCAGTTCTCTATATAAAATTCACAGGTCTCCCTCTCCTAAGGCTACTATTAGGCCTAGACATAATTTACCTTATTACTGGATCAGATAAACTCATAGAACAGATTTCAATGTAACTTTTTACTATTGACTGCTCTCAGTATATCCTGGTTTGTTTATATGAAGATAGGAAAGCTGTCTCACTTCCGTTCACTTACATATCCTTCTCAGATCTGATGATGTTTAGGGAAGCCTCCCTCCTTCTTCACTCACTCAACCACTTCCATTCAGTAAATTTCCTCTGGTTATAGATTTAAAGATGNGTTTCATTGGGCTGAAACCAGGCCCTAAAAAATGTTTATACCTTTTAACCCAAAGCCATAGCCTTTTCCTGTGACATCAGGATGTACGTCTATTCCAGCTGTCTTACTGATATCTATGGGCTCCTGGGAAAAGTTCTGTTATTGTATCAAGAAATCTGTTCTGATCAAAACTAACAGTCTCCAGAGCCTATTTTGACCTCACTCATTTTTGAGCATATTTTGCCATCTCACTCCTCCTGCCTGGGCCAAGGCCAATCCACAGACAGTTCTCTAGATATGCCAACCCCTGCACCAGCTGAGGATGCCAACCACCAACCGAAGACAACTGAGATGATGCACCCCCACCTCCAGAGAAACAACAGATGTGATGGCTCATGTACTCCTAAAGGACATATCATCCCTCATTTCACTGCCAGTATCACCTCTCCAGGCTCAAGCAGGCACCTACCCAGCAACCAGAGCCTGGTTTTCNAAGATGTCCCAATAAAGGGGCATATCCATTCTCTCGTCTCACTCATTCACCCTTGCCTCTTTTGTACAACCAGGGCACTTCTCTGTTCCATTCTTTCTGGCAGTTATCACTCTTCCCATGGCTATCCCCATTCATGAGGCCAATGATATAAATCTATTTTTTTTTCTCCTAGTAACCTGCCTTCTCAGCTCCCTCAAGGAACAGATGCCTGAGATCACCATGCCTGAAGTCACCATGATGAGAGCCAACTGAATGCCCCTTCACTCACANAATATCCCACGGTGCATGACCCTGACTCCCAACTTCCCCCTCCCATTTCACTCCCAAATCAGCAGGAAGTGGTCTCTAGAATTTAACACCCTTATTCCCCCACTTGCTATCCACCTTTTTATAATCATCAAAATGTAGGAATGTTGGCATTCTGACCTGCCCCTTGGGGACCCACCTTGCATCCTGGCATAAATCCTCCTTTAAGGAAAACCTCCCCCCTTCTTCCTGTTCCCCTTCCTCCCTCTCCTGCCATGAGGTGTGCACACCTCCACTTTCCCTCATTCTCTCCCTCTCTCTCTTTCTCCCTATCTCCCTTTCCCTCTGTTTCTCTCTATATATCTCTATTATACTAAACTCTTTCCACATGGAAAGTGACTTTCCATCATGCCACACTGCAGTCTACCACCACATCTGCATGGTGTGTCTCTCTCCCCTGTGGGGCACCTTGGCCCAGCCCACCAAGGCCTCCTGCACACCATATCATTACACCAAAGAACAACCAAAATCAGACACACAGAGATACACATAGGCACACAAAGACACACAGACAGACAGACAGACACACAAACATGTACATACACACACAAGGGAGGGGAGGTACTATGTATTGAGAATATAACCAAACACCAAAGTGTAATTCCCAGAAGGAACATTGGCAGAGTGTGTTAAAAAGAGATTTCCACAGATCACACTCATTGCAAGTATATATTAACAGTACCCCAGAGAAGAGCAATGAAACAAATCAAAGTAAAAGACATCCATAAATTNTTTTTAAATAGAGTGTATCTTTACATATAATAGAGAAAGTTGTCTTTTTCTCTTGTTTGAGGAGGACTTTGAAGACTTCTAAGGTTTACACATCTGTGTGACCAAATACTCATTATGACTTTCANGAAACAATGTCTCCATGATTTACCTCATGATCTACCAAGGAAGGGTGTCAGTGGCAGCAAGTCTCACACTGCCCCTGTGTTCTTTGATTCTTGGTGTATGCTCAAGAAAAATGTTTTAAGGTAGATCTATTTTCTNTATCTTTTGCATTTGTTTCTTCAGTGTTATATGATTTTCATTGTAGACATTTTTATGTCATTGGTTAGGCTTATGCCTAGGTATTTTATTTTTCTTGAGATTGCTGTTCTTCTGATATATTTCTCAGTTCATTACTACTAGTGTGTAAAAGCTACAGGTTTTTGTATTTTGATGCTTAATCTTGCTACTTTGCTGAATTTTACAGGTATGCAAGTCTTTTGGTAGAGTGTTCAGCGTCTTNTACATGTAGAGCTGTATCTGCAAATTGGGTAATATGACTTCTCTCTTCTTATTTGTTTAATGTTTTTTGTCCTCTTACATTATTTCTCTGGTTACATACAAGCAATAGATACATAAGATGAATGGAGAGAGTGGACATCCCTGCCTTCCTTTTGATTTAGAAGAAATGCTTTCGGTATTTCTCTACTTAGTGTAGTGCTGGCTATGTGTTTGCGAATAGGATACATGTGCATATATACTCACATATGTAATTATATGTGTGTTAAACACACAGAAACAGTCTTTGATATGTTAAAGTATGATTTTTCTCTTTATAGCTCTTTAAGAGATTTAAATTAGATTTAAATTAGATTCTTGTCAAAGATATTTTCTACATTTGTTTACATGATCATGCAAATTTTGTCTTAGAATCCATTTATATGCTATCTTTTACTTAACTGATTTATGAATCACCAATTCATCCCTGAATTGAAACCAACTTCCTCACATTTAAATGTGTTGCTAAGCCTGATTTGAACATACTTTGTCCATGGTTTTACTTTTTGAGAGTATTGTCCATAGTTATAATTTTTTAACTTGTGCTTTTTGTTGGTGATTTTGCTTTTGAGAGTATTGTTTATAGTTATAATTTTTAGTTGTGCACTTAACTCAATTTTGGTATCATAGTATTTGTTGCTTATAGAATGGTTTGGGGAGTGTTTATTTTATTCTAATTTTATAGAATAGCTTAAGGAACATTGGAAGTTATTATTCCCCAAAGTCTGATAAAATTAATTACTAAATATGTCCTGTCTTGGGTTTTTCTTTGGCAGAAAACTGTTATCGTCTTATTTTTATCATTAATGGAGATTATCTTTTTACATCCTCATCATTCAATTTTGGTGGGTGATATATATATGTGGATATTTCCCTATTTCTTCTAGATAAGAACACATATTTCCAGAATAATCCCTACTGTTCTCTGTAGTTACATTGTATCCCTTGTAGTAATTCTAGTTGTTTCATTCATCATGCATATGGTTCTCTTTGGCAATATTTCATTAATTTCAGCTCTGTCTTTATTATTTCTTTCCTTATGTTGATTTCAGATTTGCCTGGTTCTAGATTTTGTGAATCCCCGAAGTGTATCATTAGGTTATTTATTAAGTATTTCTCTGGGTTTTCAAAATGTTGTATCTGCAAACTTCCTTGTTAGAACTGTCTCTGCTCTTTGCTTAAGAGTTTGATACAATATGTTTCTACTTTCATTTGACTCCAGGAAATTTTCACCATTTTATTTTCAATAAGACATATGTCTATGACTGTAAGTTTATCATTGAAGTCAACTGTTGAGTCTTGCTTCTTAATCAAATCAGCCCATCTGTTTTTAAATTGGAAAATGAAATCCATTTATAATAAGGGTTATAGCTGATAGATAATTACTACTACTATTATTTTACTAATGTTTGACTCTTCCTTTGTTCTCACTGGCTTATTTACTTTCCCATTGGGATTTGTTTTCCATGCTCCCAAATTTCATTTGCTTTCCTTCCCTATGCATAAGATTTATTTAAATGTGTTTTTGAAGCTATCTTCTGATCCTAAACTGCTTTGGATTGTGCTTGTCTTGGCTTTATTTCTTCCTTAATCTTGAAGGTAACAGTCCTGGGAATAGTCATCTAGGTTGGCAAGTTTTATTGTTTTTATTTATTTTCCCCAAGGATTTCAAGTGCATAATTCTAAGGTCTCTAGTTCTTTGAGCTTGTTTTGAGAACTCTGTTATTCTGATGAGTTGCCTTTATAAGTGAGTTAGTGCTTTTCTTCTGCAGGTTTCAATAGTCACTGTTTGTCTGTAATCCTAGTATTTTAACCATAATACGNCATGGTGAGTTCACTTTCTCANTATGTTCATTTGAAGCTATAAATTTTGGAGCTGTAAATCCTTCCATATACTTCTGCAAATTTAAATTTTTTTCTTACAGCATTGTACTGAATTTATTTTCTCTGCTTTTAGTTTATANCTTGCCACATTTTATACCTAAAGCAGTCCTGGAGTTTTAATTGTGTTGTATGTTCTGTCCATAGCTTTTTCCTTTGTTGTTGTTATCATTACTGTGTATTATAACTTATCAATCTTGTCTCCAAGACCTGAGTTTTCTATTTCACTTGATATAATCAAATGATAAAATACCCATTGAGATTTATACATCTATCTTCTTCAGATTTTCCATTTTCAATATTTGTTTGTGTTTAGTAATAAAATCTCTTTTTTATCGAACTCATTCATATATCTCGTGTTTTCCTTGTTGGGTTGTTTTTCTATATGGTCCTTAAAATAATATTTTATTTGAATTACTTTTGAATTCTTTATTCAGTGTTCTTTTACCTTTAACATCTTTGGAATCAGTGGTTAGAGAATTATGAGTTTTTGAAGCATTGTTCTCTTTTTAATCTTTATTGTATTTACTTGATATATCTTTTACAGTTTTATGTGAGAGTCTCTTTTAAAGGAAAAGCTTTGTCTACTGTGTCCTGAGATATTGGCTTTCTGCAAAGTGTTGAGTATATTTCCAGTTGGGGATTTTACTGTACATCTATTATTTCTTCAATATATGTAAACTTGATAGTGCTGCTTTCTTTGCAGGTTTCATAAGGAAAGAAGACTTCTAGTAGACCAGGAAGGTGTTCTGTAGATAGTATCATCTATAGGATGTACCCCCTGTAATAATTCCTCTTATTTTTATCAACATGGATCTGTTTTGAAAGGATGTGTGCTGCTTTCTCTCACATATGTGGTGTCCATGAACTTTCTGTTGGTTCTTTCTGCTCTTGGTGTAGGGGTGAAAGTCCAGGAATGGGTCCTCAGCATGCCCATGCTCTTGGTGTACCTATCTGGAACCCAGTTGTTGATTTGGAATTTTTTTTTAATCTCCACTGTTCTTCGAACTGAGGCTATTGCTTAGTGGTAGAATATCTACACAGTTGACATTGGCCATTCCAGTTTCATGTAGAAAGGAGAAGCGAGTAGCAATATCAGCAATGACTAGCAGTAAAAACCAATCAAAAGGAAGTAAAAAAATGTGTCAATGATCACATCTAGAACTATCATAGAAATAACAGGAATTGTAGGAGCAGCGATAACCAAAACATCTTAAACATAATAAATAAATAGTAGGAGAGAAGAAAATGACTAAAAAGAAAGTCAGAAGATTTAAAGTGAAAATTGTGCTGCCTTTTTTTTTTTAATTAGAGAAATCTTTTTTTTCTCCCTTCTTGGGAGAGACCCAGAAGGAGCAGAGCCCCCAGTGAAGTCAGGAGAAACATAGAAAGAACCATAGTGAGATACATAGATACATAGATACATAGGTACATATAGAGAGACATAGATACATAGACAGACAGTTAGATGATAGAATTTTGTTATTAGGAGAGGAAAAGAGATAACCAAGAAGAGAATAATAAAAAACATATAGGAAAGGAATAAAGTGAAACATATATACATCAATCANTGAATAAAGAAACATTGCATTAATTTTTAAAATAATAAGAAAATATTGTCTGTGCTGGGTAGTTGTGAGGGCATGTGTGNATGTTTAGTATACCTTTACCTCAGTCAGTCTATACTTCTTTCTTGGGCTATGTGCCTCTGGAAGAGTGCAAGGCTAGGATCTTCACCTTATATTTTTGTGTGTTGTTCACCAGTCAGTCAGTGAAAGTGACCAGGCTTGTGTTGGATCTGGTTGGAATGGCTTTCTTTTTTCTGGTCACTATCAAAAAGTAGCAGGGGACCAAATTTTGCTAGGCTGGTATTTTTTTCTGAAAAGACTAGCTCAATTGATTCCTGGAGCTGTGCTTGCTGACATCCTTCCAATTTGATGCNAAGCCCCCAGGTGACTCCATGAAGTCCACAAGGAAGAGTGAGCACCATCATGTACTGGGTGGAGCTGGGGCCATCTGTATGTTTAGCATCCCTCTGACTATGGCTTCTGAGGTTAAGGTTCTGAAGACATCTGTGTGCT
This sequence comes from Neotoma lepida, assembly GCA_001675575.1. Taxonomy (NCBI): domain Eukaryota; kingdom Metazoa; phylum Chordata; class Mammalia; order Rodentia; family Cricetidae; genus Neotoma; species Neotoma lepida. Next base: position 57,332 of record LZPO01117501.1, read on the forward strand.
CACTCAGTCTCCAAGTCTTCCCTTACTCTCAAGTCAGCAGTATGAAAGGGAATCTAAGCTCCACTCTCTTCTGGGGCCCAACTCAAATCTCATAGTATGTGTTTTTCAATGAGCTCACTTTTGTCATGTTTCACTGGGACCAGGCTGAACTACCTAGTATGTTGCTAGATCCTAATGACTCCCTAGGGGTAGGCGGTGAGAAGGTACTGCATCAACAAGNCAGACACCAGGAGTCAGTTGAAGGCAAACAGCGACTCTTTTACTCAATAATGTGGAAGGCCTTATATACCCTCCTCCCCATACCCAAGCTGTGTCCCAATCGGTGGCAGTGAGAGGTCATACCTCATTGGCTGGATATGATCAGGAACTCTGACAGCACCTGTTGCTAGGCCCTCAAGCAGACTCCAGGTTGGCTTATAAGAAAGTATGTTATGTGTGTGCCTTGGCAGCTGGTTTGAGCCAATTTCCTCGACCCTATGGGACTGTCCTACTACAGTACAGAGTATTCTGGACATGACAAGTGACTGTTCCTTTACATTTTTTTTAATGTGGTCCTGACATTACTGAATTCCAGAGATCTATAACTTTAGAAAAAATGAGCATCAGGGTTAGGGAGTTTAAGTACAATGCATGACCAAGAAAAATTCTGAGTCTGAATTTTGATATCTTTTCTACAATGTCCATCTGTTTTGACAGGTGCAGTAATTGTAATNGAGTAGGTGAAATTAACAACTAGTTCTGAGATGTGATTGCTAGATCTATGGGATTAAAGGCTGTAGAGAACAATATTACACACAAAGCCCGGCAATATACATGATCTTATCTAATCCTCATATTAATCCTATGTATTAAGTAATTTGGCAAGATCATGGGGCCAGTAATTAGCAGAGCCTGGATGTGAAAATGTTCACTCTGATCTATCTACATATACTCCTTCTGCTAGCTATGAGTAGCCATTACTTTTCAGAGATGCACCAGTGTAACTTTAAAGAGACTCTAAGTGGTTTTGAATAAATATACTAATAAGCAAACCATTACTAGTTATTTATTTTCAGAATCTAACAGAAAAGTCTCATAATTCCTATGTTTCCATGGGAACATTTGTCAGCACAGAATGTAGCATTCTTCCTGTCATGGAATGTTCTCTAAAAATTCATGCATTCACTTCAGTAATATTTATTTAGCAAGTAGTCTGTGCAAAGTGCTGTGCTGGTGACAGAGGATACCATCTAACAAGAAACCTCCCAGTTCTACAGGAAGAGTCAGCCTGCTGCTGATAACAAACACCTCAGCTACTCCACAGGGCTCCCTGAGCCTGGCACAATTTAAGACGTTGCATTTGTCCTAGAATACACTCTATCTCTGAGGACCTAGTTACCTAAGAGATCACTCGTCTCCCTAATGGTTTCNCACAAAGCATGATCAGCCATAGTGCCCTGGAGATGGAATCTTAGATTTGGACTCCAGAGAAAAAGAACCAGGGTATTTTCCAAAAGGGAACTTCTAGTTAAAATGGCCGTGTTGAAGTTGAATTTTAACATGCCTAACCCTAAGTGGCATGGGGTTGTTGTGTTGCCCCTCAGTCACCACCCATCTTTTTCTAGAAAATTTGGTTTAGTGTGTATCATACAACCACTTATGTGCCACATGGTCACAAACTCTCCTACGAGAGTGCCAGGCAAAGATCAAGAAGCAGAAGCTCTGGGCACCAGTCTTTGAGGACAGTTGACTGTGCTTCCAATACTTGAGAAGAATCCCACTTAGGTCAGGTTGGTGCTAAAACAACAGAGTGTTGTAGCACATGGTGGTGGTATATCAGTGAGCGTTTTTTACATGCTGAGAAATTCCTGCACTTTTACTTTGTGATGCCAAGAAAGGCACTACAAACTAGTGCAAACTCACCTGGTGCTGCTCCAGGGAGGGGGCAGGGGCTGGGGAATGCTAAGCTTTATCTNTGGGTCCATGAAGACTCTAACTGGTGCCCTTCTTGGCTGCAGCACCAGTGGCCCCCACTTCCCTCTGGACTCAAAGTGTGTGAGTCACACTGCATTTAAGGATTACCCTTTGTCCCGTACATTTGCAAAAGCTAAGTGAGACAAACCAAAGCACAGGTTTTCTTGGTTTAAAAAAAGTAAAGGAAANTCCATATTTTATTGGGATTTAAAGATTAAAATAAAAAAAAAAGCCTACAAGATGTGTTATTCTTACATTCTCTCCGAAGATAAATTAAATTCGAGTCATTTCTGTAGTTGTGAGACCACACAGCGAATCTGTACGTTTATAGTTCACAGGAAGGTTAAGGGAAGGTAATTCCAGTTTGGGAATAAGAGAGGTGGCTCCACCTTTGCGATCTACCACTTTCCTCTGGTTGCTAGCAGCGTCCCTCCGCCCTCAGCCACGCTCCAGGCAGCCGCCAGGGGTGCTGCGTTTCCCACCTGCGGTGAGGAATGGCCCCACCTCCTAGTCCGCCTAGTGCTGGTGCCTCTGACTCCTTAAGCGTGCGGGGTGGGGGCACCAGCTACCTGAAAAGGGTAGGGCCAGAGGGCCTTCCCCTCTCACCAGGCTGGGTGGGGTTTGGCAGTACTCAATCCCTGGGGCTGCCCTCTCCTTACCCCGAGGGCACGCCCTCCGATGTCAACTTTTCCTCTGGGTGTTCCAGCCCTGCACGTCCTGTACCTTCCTGGATCTCAAAAGCCTGGCACGCCCACTATCGCTGCCAGTACAAGGGCCATAGCTTCCCAGTTAAAGCACCCTGTTCACTCTCGCGGGCGCCAGCGGCACACCTCAACCTGGCCAGGTGCCCGAGCTCCTAGTATAGTACAAAGAGGCCTGCGCTTCCGCGACCCTCGCCGCTGCCACGCCGGCTGGTGTCCACCGCCCCCTGCCCTCGGTGGTGGCCACAAGCGGAGAGTCCTCCACTCCGCCAGCTCTGCCCCCGCCCCCCAGCCCCCACAGCGTCGATCAAATCCATCCGGCGCTTTCCGAAATCCCAGGAGCCCGGGCCTCCGACTGCCGCCCTCCTGCCCTCTGCGTCCAGCACTGGTCAGCAAGCCCTCCTTCCCTCCCCCACGCCTGCCGCTCCCCTCGGTCCCGGCCCCTCCTCCAGGCCCTCCTTCTTCTCGCCCCTCCCCAGCCGGGGTGGGAGCGGCAGCAGCTGGAAGGGAAGGGATGAGGTCATCCTCTCCCTCGGAGTCAGCTGGTGGAGGAGAGGCTGCGGGAGGAGGGAGCGCGCGCGAGGGGAGGAGAGGAATGTGCAGGTCCGAGGAGCGCCGTGGCGGCCGCTGCTTCTCCTGCTGCTGGCGGCCGCGGCCGCTCGTGCTGCAGCCGCGGGGCCGGGACGGCGCGGAGCGCGGGCGGCTGGCAGGGGCGCGCGCGGGCCGGCGCGAGCAGCTAGGCTCGGCGCAGGCAGCCAGGCGGCGCTCCTGCGGGCCACGAACGTGCTGCTAGCCGGGCCCAGCGCCCAGCCCCGCGGGCGGCGGCGGGAGAGCGGGCGCAGAAGCAGGAGCGGGAGAGCGGCGCGGCCGGGAGGGAANCCGGGGCGAGGCGAGGAGGTGGTGGGAGGAGGAGACAGCCCGGACAGGTGTCAGATAAAGGAGGGCTCTCCGCCGCTGCCGAGGCATCATGGCCGCTAAGTCAGACGGGAGGCTGAAGATGAAGAAGAGCAGCGACGTGGCGTTCACCCCGCTGCAGAACTCGGACAATTCGGGCTCGGTGCAAGGACTGGCTCCTGGCTTGCCGTCGGGGCCTGGAGCCGAGGACGCGGAGGCGGCTGGGGGCGGCTGCTGCCCGGACGGCGGCGGCTGTTCGCGCTGCTGCTGCTGCTGCGCGGGGAGCGGTGGCTCGGGCGGCGGGGCAGGCTCGGCGGCTCTGTGCCTGCGCCTGGGAAGGGAGCAGAGGCGCTACTCTCTGTGGGACTGCCTCTGGATCCTGGCTGCCGTGGCTGTTTACTTCGCGGATGTGGGAACGGACATCTGGCTCGCCGTGGACTACTACCTGCGCGGCCAGCGCTGGTGGTTTGGGCTCACGCTCTTCTTCGTGGTGCTGGGCTCGCTCTCTGTGCAAGTGTTCAGCTTCCGCTGGTTTGTGCACGATTTCAGCACCGAGGACAGCGCCACGACCATGGCCTCCAGCTGCCAGCAGCCTGGACCGGATTGCAAGACAGTGGTCAGCGGTGGGTCTGCAGCCGGGGAAGGCGAGGCTCGCCCTTCTACGCCGCAGAGGCAAGCATCCAATGCCAGCAAGAGCAACATCGCCGCCACCAACAGCGGCAGCAACAGCAACGAGGCNGCCCGGACCAGCGGCAAACACAGGTCTGCGTCCTGCTCCTTCTGCATCTGGCTCCTGCAGTCACTCATTCACATCTTGCAGCTCGGGCAAATCTGGAGGTAATGTATCAGGATGGGGGTCGAGGGGAACTACTACTGCTCCTATATGCCCACTGNTCTGATTTTGCATGAAATCGTCCAAGATGACTGTGGTAGTAAGACTAGTCACCCTTTGGGGATTTTTTTCGTTTCTAAAGTGNTCCCNCCCTCCCTTCCTCTCTCTCTCCCTCCTTCACTCNCTTCCTCTCTCTCTCCCTCCTTCACTCCCTTCTTCCCTTACCNACCTAGCTCAGGTTAGGTAAGGAAAGGGCATGGACGTGTTTGTGGTCGCTCATGCATCACATCTTCTCACAGGCTCACTAGCTTTTCTGTACATGCTGCAACTTCTACCCAGATTGTAGTAGACACACAATTTCATTAGTAGAGGATCCCTGTCACACTTTCTAAAAATTATTTTTCCTTGTCTCGCATTTGTGGTGTGTTGCACTTGGTATGCTTTCCTTTGTTCTGGGGGTAGGATTACTAATTCTAGTTAAATAGGAATTGTTATTACTCAAAGGTAACCACGCTTGAATGGTAACTGCTAAAGAAGTTCCGTGCTCAAAGTAGTGTTAATAAATATTTGATCTGTCACATATATAGCATGAATCACTATATATATATATATATATATATATATATATATACACACACACACAATTTTATGCAATATGTGTGTGTGTGTGTGTATGTATGTGTGTGTGTATGTGTGTGTGTACAAGTGATCAGGCTTTAGGATATCCTAACTGATACTTCTGATTACCATGTAGTATCCCCATGTCTACTTTCGCATGTCACTAGGAACCTTTGGAAAGGGGGTAGTAAGCACATTGGGTAAACTTTAGTTACTCTTGGTATTTTCACTGGTTGATTTGCTACTTATCACTCCATCTACCAAGTCTTTTTACATAGTTATCACTTCCACTTATAAACTGAAGTACAAGACTAAAACTAGTTGGCGGGGACATCCCTCAGACATCACTGCACAGACATAGGAATGTCGTGGAACAATATGCTCAGAAATCTGTTCTTTTGACTTTTACGTGTTTAAAATTTTTNGAATGTCTAACATTAAAAAANATGTGTGTCAAAGAATATAGAGACTAACACCCTAGAGGTTCCTTNTTTTTAAAATGACTTAGTAAATATGTAGTACAGAGTGTGGAAACTTCCTACCAAGTGCACTGATACTCGTCAGTATTTTGCACTTTCACCTGTAGTTGTGTTTATGATGAAAGACATTGTAAATCATTGAAGTATCCCATGAAGAAACAGTTTAGAGCATTTGTAGAATAGATTGACAAACTTCTTGTTCTTTCTGGTGAACAGCAGGGTTCTCNTCAGAGTAAGTGTAATAATTCTATTGCACTTCTTAGGATCAATATTTGTAAAATGGGGTGAGCACGGCTAGAAATAGTTATCTCTTGCCTTAGAAAACATTTAGGGAAGATACTTTCTGGAAAAGTGATGCATGGTGTGTTGTCAGACAAATTGATGTGGAAACATCCTTATCTCAAACTCAAGGAGACTTTCTAAAGCTAACTGTGGCAGCTCTAGTTCCCACAGAAGACTATTGGAAGACCTAAAGTTGGATATTCTTCTNCAATTATGTGGAAGAACTAGAAGGCTTATTTAATTACTGAAATTATTTGGTGGCTTGAATTACATGATTAGCGGTTTTAATCTAACAATGTGGTACAGAGAGCTTTCCATCCTATTTGGTAACTTGTGAAAACTTTATAAAACATTTTGAAATCTCTTCCTTTTAATTATCTGTATATCAATAATGCAAACAGTTGTTGCATTCACTGAAAAACTGTGCATGTCTCCTACAGATTGATACTTTCTGAAAAGCATGTGGTGTCAAACAGTGAACTGAAGAGTAATTTTAATTATAGTGTTTATTAGACTTTTGAATCTAAACATTTTCCCAATTGAAAATAATGCTTCATTTCTTCAGGAAATTATATTCAGAAAGTGAGGAGTAGGAAAACTGTGGAACAAATATTACAGTGAGACAATAGCCATGGGGTCAGTGGGTCTAACAGAAGAGCCACGAGAGGGCGAGGGACAAAAGGGTAAGGTTGAAAGCAGAAAGGCTGTCAGACAAGTGCATTAACTGGCTCAACCCTTGGAGAAACAAATGGCTCCATTTTTGTTAAGCATCCACACAAAATATTCCTGAGAGACTTTGTGGTTTATTTTGATAATAGGCTCNTCAGGATGGAACTGTTCTTTTTGGAAATACCAGGTCTTTTTCATCATGGCCAAATGAGGTGTTCACTGTGGAAATCTGAATTGTTACTTGACCCGTTATTTTGTTTTGATCAAATTATTTGAGGAATCCCATAGTAATCTGGTAGAATCCTGATCTAAAATTAACCATTTTCTGAAAATATGCTTTTAAATTCTTTGACGTAATGTAGAGAACTATGAAGAATGAGAATGGTTGTGAAATTTAACACTCAGATACATTCTGATGTGTTCCAATTTCTCTGTGTTAAACGTTAGAATGGAAGTTAAATAGGGGGTGGTGTACCTTTCATAATAAGTGGTAAAAAGGACTCAGCTGAGATTATTGTATTAGAAACAGTGTAATCTATTAGACCACCATAGATCCTTAAATTAGAAGTATTAAATTAAAGTAGAGCCTCTTCCAGATCTACTTTTCAAATGAATTCTACCCAAATACTGTAAACACCAGGGTACCGAGTGGTCTAAACCTCAGAGGTCATTATTCATGTTTTAACCTACTAGAGTATTGAATAAGATAGATTTTTTAATCGATGTTACTAACTTTTCATTCCATTGCCATGAAATTGTAGTTATTTTAGGGAAGGATCAGAGTCTAAAAATTTTTCTGTAGATAACAGTCTTTAAAAATAACATCCATGTGTTTGTTTGTTCTGAAATAAGCCATTTGAAACACTGTGAACACAATTTGCATGTATTATACATGCATTATGAATACAACTGCTAAAAGCAATGATACATGTTCATTTTAATTAAAGTTTACTAATTGGAAATTAATGGAAGCTTTTAAAGTCATAGGAGGTGGTGTTGAGAAGGAGCCATGCAAAATAATGAAGTGAGCTTTTGCTAGCATGTGGAAAGAGCAACCATAGATTTAAGGAACTATGCCTGCAAATGAAGGAGAGCATGCTTCTTTATTACTCTCTTTATATAATTCCAGAATGACTAAGAATGCAACTCAGCGAGTGAGAATCATGAATGGCACATCTACTAACTATGCCTATAATAATGTGGTCTGCAAAGAAAAGTTATTCTATGCCATCTCTAAGCCTGAGTAAAAAAACGGTGATGGTAATGTTATCAGGAAACTTAAAATTCTCACCTTTTAATCTCCTAAGTTTACAGTAAACTGAAAGGGAATGGTTATATCCCTCTGTGTAAGAAAACTGGCTTCGAATGGTTGAGTATTTTCCTGGGTCACCCTGATACTGAAGACTGTATCTAGCATCCAGGACCAGGTTTGTCTTACTCTAAAGTTTATGTTCATTCTGGATCATTGGCTAACTTCCTGTGCACACTTGGATGACAATGACAACATTATGTGAAAATAATGATTTTCTGCACTAAAATTGGCAAGGTAGAAAGAGATATGCAGTTCAGATCAGCAGAAGAATCTTCCCAGTGGGCACATATCAGATAA
>LZPO01117503.1:0-17232 GCA_001675575.1 Neotoma lepida
CTTTTAAACGTTAAGAGACTTTTTCCCACTGCTCCTCTTGTTTGGTTTCACAATAGAGCCAGCAAATCAATAGGCCTTTTGTACTTATCTCCATTACTTTCCATCAAAAGCAAACAAACAAAGTAAATCCCCCTCCTGAGTAATTGCTGGTTGTGCCCTCCTCAAGCAAAACTTTGGTAGTAAGATAAACTTCGGTGTCATTCTTGTCCCTGGGGTTCTTTTTATATACTGAGAGAAGAGCAATGAGCAAAATGGTCTCCTTGTATCATGGGGAGAGACTCTGTCAAGCCTAAAGTGAGCCTTGGATCTTCCTAATGACCTCCTGCTGGCCCAGCTGGATGCAAGACAAGCTCATTTAAACCTCTGCTGACCTTTCACTCCTCCACAAGAACTGCAGCCTTCCCCGCCACTATCTTCAGAACTGTGTGCCACAGAGAGCACAGTGGCCAGCAAACAATTTCCCCTGCACGTGCAAAGGGATGTTTTATCAATGCTGTGGAGGGAAGTTCCTATTAAATCTCTTGTGACTGTGGAGCTCCCACTACAAACAGAATGCTTTCGAACAGCCTTTATCCTTGCCTTCCCTAGAGAGGATGCCACTCTTACCAGCACTATCTGGAAAATTCTGGCAAAATACCAAAGAAGGTGTCATTAGTACCCACAGTATGTTTCATGATGGTATAACTTGGAAAGGGTCATTTTCCTGCTTTTTGTTTCTGGTCCATCAATACCTATTGTGCCTCCTGATAGACTTTTTAGTTGTGAGTCATTCTTTCTGATTTGGAACGTCATTTGAGATACTTGTTTTTGCAGACAATCCTTACAGAAGGAAGGTGGTGTGAGACTCTGCACATACATTAACATTCATGGGTGTAACCCTTGTGGGATCCCTTTCCTCTGTTCACCTGTGTAACCCTGGTGGGATCCCTTCCCTCTGTTCACCTGGGTGTAACCCTGGTGGGATCCCTTCCCTCTGTTCACCTGTGTAACCCTGGTGGGATCCCTTTCCTCTGTTCACCTGGGTGTAATCCTGGTGGTATCCCTTCCCTCTGTTCACCTGGGTGTAACCCTGGTGGGATCCCTTCCCTCTGTTCACTTGTGTAACCCTGATGGGGATCCCTTTCCTTTGTTCACCTGGGTGTAACCCTGATGGGATCCCTTTCCTCTGTTCACCTGGGTGTAACCCTGGTGGGATCCCTTCCCTCTGTTCACCTGGGTAACCCTGATGGGATCCCTTCCCTCTGTTCACCTGGGTGTAACCCTGGTGGGATCCCTTCCCCCTTGGGTGATAAGCTCCTCCCAACCATCTAGCTTTAATTATTGTTTCCTTGTTTCCAAAGACAGTGAAAGATTTCTCTGCTGAACTTCACACTGAGATTGTTCTGTAAAACATGCTATCCTGTCTCTTTCCTAAGGCTACTTAGAAATAGTGTAATGTTTTCCTCATAAGACTCTCAGGACCTTCAACTAGATGAATATGGCAGTCTATGAAAGAAGTTTGCACTTGCCAAAAAATTATAATGTTAAAAATTTTAAAGGAGATCTGGTGACTTTGATTCTTGAGTGCCAAGATGTGTGTATTTGAGAGGCAGGCACACCAAGTCAGAGGAAGAGAGAATACATTTTCAAGAAAGGACAGTTTTTCTTCAGTCATTTCACATAAAGCTACACTTAAAAAATACCTACATTTTACGTCCTAATGCAAGCTGCTTAGATTAAAAGGAGAGTTGTAAATTCCTGGTAAAAAGCCGTTAGGCTGAAGTGTTGGTGATCTTAACTCTACTACTTTATGGAGTTTATTACCTCTTTTATTAACTAAGGGGGAAAATGTTACCCACTTCCAACTTAATTCTTTTCTTGCTTGCTCTAATTTTTACTTTACCTTGGGAAAGAAAGAAAGAGAAGAAAAGCCAAGTGATTCTACCTGAACGTATGTAGGTGATGGCTCGCCTCCACTATTGCATAAGCAAATCTGAATTGTGCCTGGCCACTCACAGCCATGTTCATCTTCTCATGCAAAAGCACCAGTAAAGTGCACATGTGTGTTTGTCTATGAAAACACTTGAACAGAAAGACCAAAACACAGATGGTCCTTAATTTCCTGAAGAGACAGTTGTATCTTAGAAAGTGATAGATGAAGTTCCTTCATCATTGTCCATGGGAAATAGGAAATTTTCCTAAGAAAAACTATAGATTTCGAGCAAACAACAGGCCCTAGAAGGAAGCCTCTGCTTCCGATGGGGCTGAGGGGAGCTGCTGTAACTCTGCTGCCTTTTTAGTCCACTCTGTCACTGAGGGGGCACTGGTGGGTCACTTCACTCACTAGTAATTGTGTTTTACAGACTTCTAAAGCAATTGCCTCAGTCAGTCCCAATTCAATAAAAGTGGAGAGAGGGAGAGAGAGCACTTTTGTTCTATTTTTTACTTGAAATTATTTCATTCAGCAGTCTGTCTTTTTTATTACCAGGACTTGACATTAGCACTCCAAGCTATATTAGCATCCATTTCAGCAGTTCAGTAATGGTATTAAAAAAACACTTAACTTCAACGGTGAATGGTTGTATGACAGAACCATAAAAAATCCACATTAAAAAAAAACTTATGTATTTGTCCCAGCAAATTATTTTTCACTTGTTTAACCACTTCAAAACTATGTTCTCGTGATGGGTGTTCAAAAGCACCACCTTTTCTCAGAGCAGCCAGCAGTGCGGTTCTGTGGGCTTGGAGGTTGGGGGGGGAGGGTGAGCCTAGTGGTAAGAGAGAAGGGAAAACTGTTGTTTACCTGTAGTTAGATTACCTTCCATTCATCAGCAGAGATGGAATTGGCAACCTCAGAGCACCCAAGGTGAAATTCTTGGATCTTCATGCCTGACTGGGATTTGATTTTGAACCGAACACTCTCCAAACTTGGGAGCAGAGCCTAACTACTTTGGCACTGTAGTGTGCTCATAAATGACTACATTAGGTTCTAAATTTTGATTAAACCTTCAGTAATTAATCAATGGTAGACATGAAGCAGTTGGCAAGGTCCAGAGCTGCAAAATGTTTAAGACATAAAACATTACGAAGTAATTAGAATATGCTCCTTCAAGAGAAGGGTTGCCTTCAATAAAGAGGTAAATGATAGCATCCTGTTTATTGTGAATGTAGGCAGCCAGAGCAATATGATAAACTGCTGGAGATACACATATCAGTAATCATCCACATTATTAGTACCATTAATCATAATTCCAAAAATATGACAGCAGCAGCCAACTTTTTGACCAATTTTGCTTCTGCCTGTTGGCCATTATAACTTCACTAATAGACCGCAGAGCTCCTTTGCGTGGCAGTTTGCATTGAGAATGGAAGGTTAATTATATTTGAGCTGCTGATTTCTTCTCTCCTTGGAAAAGGCTTAGCACTTTGACAATCCCAGGAGCTCGAGGTTGTTAAACCAGTAAAAGTACTTTATTGAAATTTTCTTTGTTGGTGAGGAATGAGATGTTTCAAATGAGATATAAGCGCCAGGCTGGGACAGCACTAATGTTTCTTGCTCCAAAGTGATCCTTGGACAGCAAGAACTCGGTGGTTCTTTAGACCACTTTGTGTTCTTGTTTCTAGTCTGCCAGTAGGTAAAAAGTTGAGCACTATACAGTGGTACACCAGGAAGCTCTACAAGATGAGTAGTGGCCTCTACCCTATATGTAGGACTAGAATGTTGGAAGAGGATAGTCACATTGGGAGCAAGAAGCAACTCTTTACTAGAATATTCTGCATGTGCAACCATGCCTGTGTGACTACTAGGATGTTTCTCCAAGTTGAAATCTTTAGCAGCATAGGTACAGTACTGGTGGGCTAACTGAACTACTCATGTTTCAACTGGCAGCTTTGACACTGCGTGAACAACTATGCAGATGAGATTATGCTCACCTGAGTTTTCAAGTTCATTACTTTCATTTTTCCACACACGTTTCTAGATGAAGTCCATAGCTAAGTAATATTGATAGTCCTAAAAGATACTGTCTCTTTCCATGGGGGAACTTAGAAATCCCTAATGCCATCTCCTAAGATCAAAAATTAACTGTCTGAATGATATAAACATTTAAAATATTTCCTCTCAGAAATTATTTCCTTTTAAGATGATCTCAGAAAGAAATCAATGTCCCATATTTTATATAATAAAAAAATTAGAAATGGAAGACAGATTTGAATGTGAAGAAAGTTCATTCCTATTATTTGGAAAAACATCTTTTCTAAACTCTTTAAATTAGTAGAATATAGAACAGAAGATGTGAAGGTTTTTTTTTTTCCAGCCTGGGTAGGTATAAAACTTAAAATTATAGCTCAGATTATCTTTAAAAGAGGCTTTGCTTTTCTTACCCAACATTGGCAGTAGCTGAGTGCCAGATGAGCTGCCTGATTCAGAAAGTCCCCAAATGCTGTGCAAGTGTAGCCTAGTCACAGTGTAACCCTCCCCTTGCATTACAGCGTAGCCTAGTCACAGTGTAACACTCCCCTTGCATTACAGCGCAACAGGTACGATTGAATAATCAGCACCCTTGAAAGCATTCTTGTGTGAGATACAACTCGACATTAAGATGGTTAGTGGGCAAGGCTGTTGTTGGATATCAGTTCTATACTTAACCTGAGCATGCGGCATACACATTTTCCATCTACCCATCTGCCCTCACAAATGCCATCACTATGTTAACATTTTTATGCATTCCACAGCAATGACAAATTGTTTTCTAACTGTAGTGCCAAATTTAGTATGCAAAAGACATGTTTGCTTCTGCCAACAGACCAATAATTCTCACTAACATCTTCAGAGTTCCAGCATTTATAAAGTTGCAAAGTGGAGTAAGCAAACCATCTGTTTGGCTTTTCCATATATGTCATGCTTTCTTATTAGCATATTACGATTCATTTAGTAAACAAATTTGGTGATTTCGTTCACGTCAAAGTTAGATGGGAAGCCTGAAGATGATTAGTATTCCTGGGACAAGCACATTAATACATTGCTTCCTCTGCAAAGTTAAATGGCCTCTCAGGAGAATCGCCCCTTGTTGACAAGATGAGACTGTCAATTTTGTTTGCCTGCCACGTTAGGGGCCATAAGGGGATGGCAGGCTCTGAGAGAGGGGAGTCGTGTAGGCAGCATAATTCACTGTGAATTGAGAAAAGAAGTCTAATTCTGATAAATGGTCGACCCCAATACATCCTACCTGTTATTACAACAGACGTGCCGTATCTGTGCAGTAAATTAGTTAATCCCCCAAAGAGTTTGGTGGGAGCTTATCTTCAACTGAAAGATTTGAATGTAGAGGGAACTGCCTGCGTGACCAGTATGGATGATTTTTTTTATATTGAAAGGGATTCAAAAACACTGAACTTCATATTTTTTAATTTGCTTATTTTTTTATTACTTGCGTTAATTTTGCATTTCTTTACTTTTTGGGTTTTTGAGAATTTTCCACTATAATTTTACACTGGATTTCTTCATCAGCTGGGGTGGGGCGGGGTGGGAGAGTCTGGAGAGAATCTTTAGTGAAAATCCTAGAACAACTGCAGTTTTTCAGAAAATGGGTAGTACCAAAATGTCATTTAACGCATTTAGTGTAAGCATGTGATTAATAAATAGTAATACAGACATGATGAGATGAATGCAATAGTCAGTATCATTAGCAACTCAGCTAAGAAGAGAAGAAGGAACAGGGGTTTTAATCTTTTCTTTCTGAGGATTTGGAGAGTGAGCTTACATTTCTGTTTGGAAGTATTGCTAACTGAGCCTTGATTAACATCTGGCATCTATACTTTCCTAGATTGGATAGAAATTCCTCTTCCCTCTCTTTGCCCCTCTCTTCATGTACATAGACAGCTGACCCTTCATGTCCAGCAGATCTATATCCATGGACTCAACTAGCCACAGACAGAAATGTTAGAGAAAAATCATGGCTACACCCAACACATAAAGACATTTTTCTTGTTGCTGTTTCCTATATGACATAGTACAATGATTATTTGTAAAGCACTTATATTATATGGGAATCATAAGTAATACAGACATGACTTAATTTATAACGAAGAATATGTGTGAGTAGATGCAAATACTCTATCAGTTTATATAAGGGACCTTTGAGAATCTGTGGATTTGGGTTTGGAGTTTGTGCTGAACCAAGCACTGGATAATACCAAGGGATGACCACACACACACACACACACACACCACACAATCTGCTGTATACATTTCACTATGGTCATTTTAGACAGTATTGCTTGAGAATATTTGGCATATATTTGTGGTAAATGACAAGAAAATAAATACAAAAAAAATCAAAAGTGTAGTCTTAATTCCATTGTACCCAAAGAATTGTGTAATATTAATTCACTAAGGGTGGAATGGCACAAAATTAATTAAGAATTAAGTATTGGACATTTTATATAACATATTAGCTTGATTTGTGAATTTGTGAAACCAGTTTCTGACTGGCTGTTGCTGTGATAAAATGCTTGGCAAAGACACTTCGTAAAGCAAGATTTTCTTTGCCTCAGAGTTCATGGTAGGAATGTCAGGGCAGCAAAAGCTTGAAGGGGCTGCTCACACTGCATTCAGTCAGGAAGCAGAGAGCTGTGGATGCTTCTATCCAGCTTGCTTTTCTCCTTTTACGCAGTCCAGGATTTCCAGCCAAGGGAATGGTACCACCCACAGCAGATGGGTCTTCCCACTGCAATTAACCTAATTAAGACAATCCTCACAGACATACTCAGGGGTCCATCTCTCAGGTGATTCTAGATGTCTCTAGCTTGCAAGTTCATGATTCAGACTAACCATCACATTGCCTCAGTTTGGTTTTCTAACCTGATCATAAGCTTTTTCTTAAAAACAACCAACTAACAACAGAACCACTGTATTTCAAAACCAAGCACAAACTCTCTTTTTGTTTAAAATTTTGCCTGTAAGATGTTGCTCACCCTGGGCATTTGAGCAGGTGGAGAAAATGAGACATGAGAACAAAGCCCAAAGCAACACTTGCTTTCCTTGTCTGCAGAACTCTGGCATTTACTCGTGTGGCATTTGATACATCGTCCATGTTCTGTGATTGTACGGGTACATTTTCCTCCAAGAAACAGAAAGGACAGAATATTATGCCTTAGTCCAGTAATAGGCAAGCCTTTCATTCAGCATTCCAAATAAGACAGAAGTTTAGGTATCGACACCATTCCCTGGATCTAAAACCTTATTTCATTTTAATTTTTGTGTATGACCTCTTAAATTTTGGCAGGTTGGTTGTTGAGGCCAGAAATTGAGAGAACATTTGTAATTCTATGCACAGCCCAAGTTAGATGAGTGTTTGGACCTACATTTTGTGATGTCCTCACACTTTAATGAGTCTTTACTTTCCGCTCCGTCACTGTTGTCATTTTACAAAGACAGGGAAAATGCTTCTACCTCAGGACCATCCTCTGCATCGTGAAGGAAAACTTGTGCAAGGCTGTGTTTTACTGATTGGCTACCTCCTGTGTGCCAGGCCTTCTACTTGATCTACTACAGGCTGACTTATGTCTCATCTATATTCTTGAATGTGTGAGCTACATTTTAGACCAGTGTGTGAACCCCTACCTTTATACCCATGAACTCTTTATCTCAGTCTCTTTTCTTTCCTTTTTTATTTTTTCCTGTGAGAATAATTTTCTTCTTCATGGCTGTATCATTTGCCTAATCAAAGCAAGCAGAAACAGCTGTTTATATTCTTCATTTTCTTATTTGGTCTAAATTTTAGCTAGCTATTAGTCTCACTTCTTTTTCAAGGTAAATGTTCAGATCACTAGATTTCTTTCTCAAACAATGCATGTCGATCCCTAGATAACAGATCCTTGTGCTGGGGTCTTCCTATTTACAGCATGCTGTCGCCTCCCTCCCATCTGGAGTTTCCTTCCCCTCAGCTTCTATTTGATTGTCTGAAGTGAGCTCTTTCTGTCTTTCTTCTTGTTACCTCTTCAGTTTTGCTGATCCAATTAAACTTGTAATAATCCTCAAATTGCTATTAACCTTAGGTCTTTGTATCTCATGAGGACAGTATTTTTATGACAGTCAGTGGTTTGGATTGACTGATTGGTGGGTCTAACAAGAGGTCTTTGTGAAAACCAAGTGCTGCCTTCTGTCCATTCTGTAGAGACAGAACTCTAACCTCCTGAGGAATAGGACCAGTAGTGTCTGCTCTTCCCTCATCTGCCTGCCTCCTTTCCACCCCAGCAACACTGTGACAGTTGGAGACTCCCAAGTCCAAGGCATAGGGCTGAAGCAGCAGGCTTTCCACAGCCCATTATCCTGTACCCACTCCATGTGTTTTGCATATGGCATTTGGGAAGATTATTAAACAAAAATGAAATAGATTAAGAAATGAACATAAAAGAATCAATTCTCTTGAACTGTGGTTGCATAATGGAAATCGACTGCCGTGAATGAACCCATGCACTGAAGTTATGAACAGCAGAGTTAATGCACTGCCATGAGTTCATCTTTATTATTACATTACACCTGAATCAATTGATAAAGTAGCTTTTTTTTGTAAGCGAGGGATGGCACTTAATTGAATAAAAGTCAATGTAATTATATTAACAGAGGCCAACAGTACTGCTGACAGCGGAAAAGGGACACTGTGGAGTGGAGTGCCAGAGCTGGTCTCCACATTTCTGCACATGGTTTGGTTGACAGATATTGAGGGCTGGTACATCATCTAATTAGATTACAGACTTCTTCTGCTGTACGTGAGAAATGGGGAGCAAATCCCTTCCTGGTAACAGCAGTGGAGATGTGTAAATTCACAAGTCATCCTGTGGGAGAGGGATCCATCAGGGTGATCAGCGTGCCCTCTTGTCAGTGTTAATTTAGTCGTCCTGTCCTCGTGCAGTCTGTCTTGATGAAACTTTTGTGTGTTTGGCTGCTGTTTTCTCAGCAGGGAACCTACGAAGTGGTAATTGCATATGTGTGAGAAACAACACAGAGTTCTAGATTGCAGTCAAATTGTGTTTATGAAACTAAGAAAGAGGGCGGGTGTTAAAACTAGTGAATGAGGAGAGGGTTTCATGGCCTGCTTACTGCTGGCAGATTGTTTTATCACTAGAGCAGTGGTACACAGTTTAACTGTTTCCACATTCCTTCTTGTTCTAACCCTGGTGGTGTCCCCCACATGTCATCGGAAAGACTTCCCAGTAGTCATTTCCTGCATTCTGCTTAGCAACATCCACTTGAGTCATCTGACATCTGACACCAGGGAAAAGGGAATGTCAGAATAGGCCTGTGAGGACAGCTTCTGTTTATCCATGTTCATGTATCTACACACTGCATGCATCTGTTTGGAACTCATTTATGGATGATGCTGATGTGTGAATTTGGTTTTATTGATTTGATGTATGGTTTTTGGATTATGCAGGTGATCTGAAAATCAAGACAACATATGAGATGATCATTTATGACAAAATAATTTTATGATCACAACATTTTAAATCCCTATTTTATTGTTTAAGTTTTTAAAAGCTGGATGTCTAGAATGTGAATTTGTTTTCTCTCTCTCTTTCTCCCTCTTTCTCTCTCTCTCTGTCTCTCATTCTTGCTTTCTTTTGTGATCGATTTAGCAAAAGATTAGAAAGCTGATCTTATTGTCACAAGGTAAGCTCAGCCTTCCCAAGTGCAGTATGGAGAGGGCTGCCACCCTCCACCCCTCAACCCAGAGTGCTGATTGTCTTGTGTGGAAAGGTGGGAAGCCTCTCCCTCCTTTCTTGCCCTGAAGGCACATACCTCTCACACTTCTCTAGGAAATGTTAGCCATGCTTGTTCCCAATTGGAGTGACTTCTGATTTTAACCAGGAGGGCTCATGAACTTAATGCTGGCCATTTAGGTTATTTCTATCACCACAATTAACTTCTCAAAGATGTCCAGCATCCAGTGCTGGCAAATTTTATTTCCCTGTTTCTTTATCACTTTGTTTTTTGGAGGGTAGCTTTCAATTTAGGTACTTGGCAAACATCTGAGCCTTTGCAGGTGAAGAGAGGTATATGCCCANGGGCGCTTTAAAAGTCAGTGGGGGATGTAAATACCAAGGCAATGTTTTCAGATAAACAGTGACATGGACTTTGTAAGTCCTGAGGTCCCTGTAGATGCTCTGGGAATGAATCTCACCCTTTTTAACACAAGCAAAGCTCTCAGTGATGTTTTGCTTGTCAAAGTTAGGGATTCTGTTTGTAAAGTAAAGGGACTCTATGTCATTGTGCTTGATTTTTTTTTTTAACTTACTGTGTTTTAATTTTATCCTTTTGAATTTTTTCGTGGGGGGAGGTAGAGGTTGTATTTTTTATAAAATAATTTATCAGATATGTTTTAACGAATTAAACCTTAAAGTAGCATTATTTGATGAAGACAGTTCAATACTAAAATGTAGTAACTTTTGAAAAACTAAATGTATGTTCCTATTAGATTTGGGTGGGATTCCAGACAGGTTTGAGAAAAGATTCATGTCACACACACACACACACACACACAAATCTTTCAACTATTTTAAGTTATTAATTTGCGGAGACTTTTTTTTTAATTTAAAACATGAAATATAGAAGAGTGTGGAAGATTATTTTTTTAAGTTAAACCTAAATTATGTAGACCATGTACTTTTTTAAAATGCAGATCTTTTTNACAGTACTTGCTGTACTAGAAAAGGTTTGTTTGCTATTCTTTTCTGGTTTTAAGAAAATGTAGACGATTTCATTTAGACAAACTGAGAGTTTCCATTCTTTTACCCTTTTCATGTTTATTATCCTNTACTAATTTATGTATAGGACATCTGCTACGAGGTCCTCTGTGGCTGATGCACTAACGGAACAGCCATTGAGAAAAGAGTGCCTGAGTGTGCATTCATCCTGCCCTTGAAGCGCTTATTCATAAAAATCTCATCAATGGAAAGTTCCCCTTTCTGCACCTCCCACCTGCATTCAGCCCCAGGTCCTGAGGATGTAGGGAATGCTTGCTTTTATAATGGTGTAATTAGGAATGAATGTGCTTATTTGGTGCTTAATGAAAGTTGAATCAATTTTAAAATGCTCTCTTTTTTCTCACCCCTCCCCATTCCCTGTGCGCCTCCCCGCTTCCCTCTTGTTTTCCTAGACACAGTGCCAACATAAACCTGCATCGTAAACTGTTGACCAAAGAACTCGATGACATGGGCCTGGACTCATCGCAGCCCTCCCTTAGTAAGGACCTCCGGGATGAATTTTTGATGAAGATCTATGGTGCCCAGCATCCTCTGGGGCTTGATGTCAGGGAAGATGCCTCCTCTCCCGCAGGGACAGAAGACTCTCACCTGAATGGTTATGGGAGAGGCATGGCGGAGGACTACATGGTCCTCGACCTGAGCACCACCTCCAGCCTCCAGTCCAGCAGCAGTGTCCATTCCTCCAGAGAATCAGATGCGGGCAGCGATGAGGGGATTCTTCTTGATGATATTGATGGGGCCAGTGACAGTGGGGAATCCGCACACAAGGCTGAGGCCCCCACCCTCCCCGGCAGCCTTGGGGCTGAAGTTTCAGGATCTCTTATGTTCAGCAGCTTGTCTGGGAGCAATGGTGGGATCATGTGCAACATCTGCCATAAAATGTACAGCAACAAGGGGACTCTGAGGGTCCACTACAAAACTGTGCATTTGCGGGAAATGCACAAATGCAAAGTCCCAGGCTGTAACATGATGTTTTCCTCTGTGCGAAGCCGAAATCGGCACAGTCAGAACCCAAATCTCCACAAAAACATTCCCTTCACTTCCATAGATTAGTCCCAGAACGGACACTACAAATGCCAGCTCTCACCAGATGGCCTACACGTTTGAACTGCCATAGCCAGTGTGTGCTTCCATAGCGGGGCACATATGTGCGTGTACGTGTGTACATGTCTACACTGTGCACACACATATTTTCTTTTCTTTAGATAAAAATGATAAACACTAGGTGCTTTTGAATTTTTTTCTTTTCCTTTATAGTTTTGGGAGAGGGTGGATCTTTTACTTGGGGTAAAAACAGAAGTACCCCTTTACACACACACACACACACACACACACACGCACACACAGGGACACACATATAAGGTGTTCAACTAGCCCCAATTTTGATAGAATAATTCTTGGTCTTCTCCAAAGAGACATTTTGTTGTACCTATGACTGTTGCCTGCAAAAAAAAAATAATAATAAAAGGGAAAAAAAAGAGAAAAGAAACAAAAAGGAACTTCTTATAGTTGTCTTTTGTGAACTTTAAGGTTTTGAGAGACTCTTTAGTTAAAGCATGGCAGACTCACCTGTAAATATTTAGCCTTGAGAGGCCAATGATGTAAAATAGTTGTATTGATTATTGTTGAACTCTTTAGTTTTGACAGTTACATCCAGCTGTTAGATAATGCAGGAGAGAAATAGTTTGCTGGCTAGTTCTACTTCATTTTTGTTAGCATTAATGTACATTTTCTTAAAAACAAAAACAAAAAACAAAAAAATCCCATGGTCTTGTTTTTACTACCTGTTAGCTATAGTGATAAAGACGTGCTGGCATGCTTCACAGCACAGACCTGATTTTTTAAAATGTCCTGTACTAGTACATAAATCCAGTCATGCACTTTTTTTCATACACTACAAGGGGATGTGTAATATCCATGCTTCTTTTTATCCTTAAACTATCGCCATACTTCAGTACATATCTTTCTTTAAAAAACAAAAACAAACAAAAAAAAAACCCACTTGTATAAAAATGATCTGGTCAGTAAAGGACACAAATGCCAAACAAAAAGTAGTGGTGTTAAAACAAAACTGCCAACTTTGCACAAGTTTTCAGAAAAGAAAATACAATTAGTCACTCAACATAACCACGGGCCAACTTTTTGGCCACCAGAAAACCGCTTAAAAAAAAAAAAAAAGTGGTTCTTTCGAGTGCCGAGCGTTATTAGAATCAGCATTGCATCCTTCCTCCATACATGTTAAATGACATAAAAGGAAAACAAAATGATGTGGTGTGAAACAGCCAAGGCATTTCTTCTGTAGAGGCAGGATAGTATTTCAGGACACAATAGCCCGAATTACTCACTAAAGGAACAAAACTGAATACAGTAAGAGTTGAACACTCATTTTCAAGGCCCTAACCTCTCTCCTTTGAAAAGGAAGAAAAAGTGTGAGCTGGCTTAGTCTGTTACTTGGCTGTCTCATTTGTCACAAATTCTGCAGTAGCACTGCAAGTCGGGCCTGCTTAATAGACAAAATCAAAAGCTGGTTCACAGCCGCTGTTCTTGGAAGCTCTGAAAACATGTGCTGAACTTGAATCGAGCGGCACTCCTCTCCCAGTGAGCGGCAGAAGGAGAGGGAGACAGGATCTCACTGTGTAGTGTTTTGTGTTTCCCCACACGAATTTGTCAGAGAGAAATGAAAGCAAGCCTGAAACCAAGCCATTGAGAGTGAGAACAAGGGGTGGGGGNGGGGTACAGGAGAGAAGTACTGGGGATGCTGTTTCCAGGTCCCATAGGCACCTGACTGTCCTCTCATGGAGTGGATAAAGGTAGGGGACACAGTGACTGCTCCAGACCTTTTTGTTTTGTTTCTGGTGTTTACAGTGTTGCCTGAGCTGGTTAACCACAGTGGCAGCCTCGGCTACCACAGCATACTGACTAAATGATGATATTTACTCAACTTCGTCTACAGCCAGAACTGCTGGGGTATGCTTGCAGAGTGGGTTTTGTTGTCTTTTGGGTTTTTTGTTTTGGGGGGAGGGGGTGGCGGGGAGGGGCATAAACCCAATATTTTGTCAAACTACGTAATAGAGAATGTATTTCTTTTCTGCATTTAAATGGCCTCAAACATTTCTCCCAACAGTCTAAAACTTAGAAATGCCGTTTCCATTTTTCATAGCATTTCCATTTTCATGTTTTATAATATTTTTGTGTTCACATCAGCATTCACTTCCGTTAAATTTGCCAAAGGAAACTGTTGATATGTTTCTGTTATTATTCCTGTGCGACTTATTGTACCTCACAGTATTTATTTTTTTTTTCCAAAATTAAGCATCGTTCATTGGGGGTTTCGGATTTTTTATTTTTGAGAATTTCCAAGCAGTAGATTCTTCCTAAAGCGTTATCTTTGTCTTTTTCTGAAGATGCCACGGGGTCCACTTGGTCCTTCATGTATTCTACCATAAGGAAAGACCAAAAGCATTTGCAGTACAAAAGAAACTATCACACACAATGTCTGTTAAGTGACAAATGTTTACGGTAAAAAGCTGAGGAATTAGTACTAACTGTTCTGTTTCCTTGTACCTTTGATTTTCCCAAAGCTTAGTTGTTTTATTTTGGTGTTGTGTTAAACTGAACAAAGAGATGTGTTCCTTTGTTTTATAACATACAAGACTCTGTACAGTATGTTTGTGAAAGATTGAACTAGAATAATGAACATTCATTTGCAAACATTTGGTCCTCTTAGCATTCTCTATATTGCTCTGTTGTCTGTTATCAAGTGCTGGATTCAAAGAGGATTGAAACACATTGTTACAATCTCATCAGAAATTATGGAAACTGTCTTNTAGATTGTGTGTAGACTAAACTACACGTTGTTTTGTGAACATTAATATGCATTTATGTTTGAACAACTTTCAAGTGTTACACTCTTAGAGATGTGAGAAGTCATCTCTGCAAAAATCAGTGTTTAGTGTGTTTAATTGAATGTCGAGTAAAATGTCAAATGGTTCTCCTGAGTGAATCACCTAGCTGTCAGGAGTCACCTCAGCCAGCAACCCAGGTTCCAAACAAGCATTTGTCACTTGCCACACACCTGGCTAATGTCTATGGCCAGCTAGAAAAGGTCCACAAGTAATGAGATTCAAGAAGTGGGAGTTTCCCTTGCTGGGAAACTCGAATGTGTACCCCCTGTTTGTCAGAAATGGCACTAAGATCTGGGCAGCTGGCACTTTTTTAAAGTATGTCCCTTAGTTGCTCATGTGCCCAATTGTTATGGTGGCCTTTTCACAACTAAATATTCCAATATAAAGCCTATGTGCTTAAAAGGGACCGGGGAAGTCAGTGGATATATAGCACATGAAATGTAGAATCTTGAGGTGTATAGTTATGCTCCCAAAGCATGGCTTGTTCTTGGGCATGCTTGAGTACAGTGCTTTGACTAACTGCTACTTCTCCTGAGGACGGTAGCCCCAAGCATACATGCACATAGGTAGGATAAGGAGATGAGCATTTTGACCAGCGACACTCTTCACCTCTGCCCATTCCTACTTGTCTATTTGTTTATTCAAGTTTCCTGTCCCTAAACAGTTTCTAGCTCCATCCATCCTTTTCTAGCTGCAAATTAATAGGAACATAGGTTTTCATCCAAGTAGCTTTCTCCCATTTGATTGATTTTTGCCCAAGTTTTATCACTGGTATGTAATTAGACAATATTAGTTGTGCATGTTCTCCAGCTAATGTTGAAGTATACTGTTTTGATCACTTTAAACTATGTTTTTGTAAATATTAGAAAGGCTGGGTCCACTTTGGGGAATATCTACATGCTATGGAGCGGGGAGAAGGAGAGCAAGGAGAAAGATAAGTCTTCTGGCTTTGAAAATGTGAGAAAAGAGCCTGCCATTCTTGTTCTGCTAGTAATAGTATTTAAATAAACCAGCTCAGTGTAGCTCGTCTCCAGTCTTAGTGCAGCTGCCCTGGTCAGCCACATCCTTCCTTAAGGTTTAAATGTATAAACATTTTCCTTCTCAACATGGCTAACATCTTTTTAGAAACCAATGTTAGCATAGCAGTGTCACCATTCTGGTCGTGTGACTTCTTTGGTCCTGGCTTTCCAGGCCTTTCCAGTAAGAGGAGGAAGATGTTTAACCAGTTATAGCCCATTAGTGTACACATTGTTCTTAATAGGAAAAAAAAGTCTGAATCTATGAAGAATGGGCTGGCTTAGAATCACGCCCCCATTGTACTCAGGAGAAACTATGCATGCCACCTAATATAATGGCATCTTCCCCCTGTCTTCCTCTGTGTACTCCATATAATATGCCAGACAAATAGATGAAATGGGCACCCTGGGCAGTTCAAGCACAGACAAGCCAATAATCAGACTAAGATGGACACAGCATACCTGAGCAGTCCTTGACTGAATCAAGTCTGCTGGCATTGAGTTACATTGGGTGACAGAATAGAACCCACCTGTCCTAACCCACCTGTTTCATCTCTTGGAGCAAGACACCTAGGAGAGAGGTGAGCTTCCGACCTGTGACCACACTGTTCCTTAGAGCTTTTTTCAAATTATGACAAATCTAATTACTTTGCCTTTCCCCAAACTAGAAATGTTTAAATGAGTGAATTGCACTCTTTCCCTCTCAGCCTTTGTTTTTAGGAGGGATCTAAGTGAGCAAGGAGGGCACTAAAAGGCAGAGGCTTGTAGCAGAGAATTGGCTTTGGCCCTGGTGTGAGGGTAGCTGGAAAGGAAAACAGTTAATGCATTGCAAGGATTTGTCCAGGAGAAAAATCTTTTAAGTCAGTCCTGCCTTACAGTGAGTGCCAACACAACCTCCAGAGTCCTGCAGAGTACCCCATGACCAGGTGAGTCACTGAACACATTTTGGGGANGATTTACAAACATCTTAAGATGTTCCTTATGGGTCAGGATAGCCAGAAAAGGCAGGTGTGAGTTTTGGGGTTGCTCTTCTTTTTGAGTGAGAAGTGATGGCCAGGGTCCCTTTGGGACCACAGAGATGCAAGGAGTCGCCTAGATTAAAGGCCAGTGAAGAAACCTACTTCTTTTTTTCTTGTTTGGTTTTTTTGAGACAGGATTTTCCTGTGTAGTCCTAGCTGTCCTGGAACTCACTTTGTAGACCAGGCTGGCCTTGAACTCATAGGGATCCACCTGCCTCTGCCTCCTGGGTGCTGGGATTAAAGGCGTGTGCCACCACCACCCAGCATGAAACCTGCTTCTAATTGTGATGAGTGGAGAACATGCAAGTGATTTGTGTTTACATACTGCAGCAACATAGACAGCTGTGATCATAAAACCTTGTGGCATTGATCTTGTGATCAGAATGAATCAGAATGAATGCTGAGGCACAGAGGCAACTAGTTTCCTTTTTCCCTCAGAATGTTACCATCTTGCTCCTGTCACTGTTAAAATATCTGATTTGCACCAGGCTCATGCCCACTCTCCCATCGTTGCAGAGGCCCTCACTCTAGTGATAGTGTATATAT
>LZPO01117503.1:24840-35403 GCA_001675575.1 Neotoma lepida
GAAGGAAGGAAGGAAGGAAGGAAGGAAAGAAGGAAGGAGGGAGGAAAGTTGACTTCCTGCAGAGGAGCTGGCCCATCTCTTCAACTGAATACATCTAGGCTACACGAAGCATCCATTTAAGAGCTGGAAAAAAAATAACATTGAGAAACACAGAAGCCAAAGTGCTGTGAGATAGCAGCAAGGGAAGATTCTTTCCCAATGCTTTGCCCTGCTTTTTGAACAGAAGTACAAATCCAACACAGGAACAAAGGAACAGGAGCAGAGAGAGCTTCAGAAGAAGCCCAGTGGTCAGGGACCAAGGACAAACACAGTGAATACTCAGGGAGAAATCTGCTCTCATTCCTCATTTTAGTCCTTAAAAACAACAACAATGGAAGCCTGAAGGGGCCAACATCTTATGAGAAGGGAACCTAGGAACTGTGTCAAGAATGTGAGAACATTACAGACTGGTACCATTGGGCTTGGTTATTCCCCAAAACTTGACAGTGAAACTCCGTTGCTGAAGACAATACATACCTGAGACATAGAAGATGGAGAAATGGAGCTGGTACTGACCTGAAAGTTTCATCCTTCCTGGCTAGATTTCATAGTTCTGGAAGGTGCTATGTACACCACCAAAGGAGAAAAGTAATCATCAATCTTACCCAGCCATGAATTCTGCAAGCTAAAGTAATGACTGGCATGGCAAGATAAGTCCACTGATGGGAAAATGGCATAACTATTACTAGAGTAACCAACCACTTTCTGATTATGTTTAAGGCCCCCTTCACAAGATGGAACCCATACTGGGCACCATTATCAGGACCAGGAATCTATGACTAGACAGGCAATAGGCCCTAGGAATGAACCTACTGCTATTAGTCTGCTTTAAAACTGTGAACACAGTATTCAACTGACTCCTAGTGACTTATTTTTATACCCTCAGATTGGTGCAATTCTCAGCTCTCATCAGAGAAGCTTGTTTTTGTAGCAGATATGATTAATATAGAAAGCCACACTGTCACCACGCAGAGAATAAAATACTGTGGAGTTCTCAGTCCTAAATGAGACATCATATTAAACCCCACCCTCCCAAGGCTCAGGGATTATCCCAGAAAGGAGGGCAGAAAGATAGTAAGAGCCAGAGGAAGTGAATGGCTACAGTGAAATGGACAGTGACTGTGACAGCGTGCACAAGACCTGCAGAAGCTCAATCAGACAAACTCCCACCATGGAGATGGGAGGTGGGAACAGAATCCCACCCTCCCCTGAGGAGCCATTGGCAACTGATGGCTGCTGGGAGAGAAAGTTTTCTTTAAAGGTGTGGCCACTGGTAGGTCAAATGTACTTCAGTGGATGACCCCCAAGCCCAAGAGAATGTAGGTAACACAAATTGGTTTCTGTGGGTTAAAAAAAATTAAAAAGAAGATGCAAAGTCGGATGAGTAGAGACAGAGGATGTAGCTCTGGGAAGAGATAGTGGAATGAATATGATCAAAATACCTTGTATAAAGTTCTCAAAGAATTAATAAAATATTTTTTTAAAAAAAAGAAGGGTGGGAGAGTAGGGTTCTTTTTGCTTCTTATTGTTGCCTTTCCACTTGGGCCTGGAGATTAGGGCCACAGGAGCTAAGGTGTAGAGTACTTAGAAAGGCAAGGCTAGCAACATTCCAGAGAACCACANAAAGGGAAGTCCTCAGGAAAGTGACTCCTTCAAACTCCCAATGTCTGTGTCCAAGGTGAGCATGTCCGGAACTGAACTTAAAAAGTTTGCTGTGGGATGGACCAAAAAGGAAGTCCCACACTGACTACTGAGTAGTGTATGAAGGGAACACAGTTAAGGCTTAAAAACTGATGAGCCAACACTGGAGCTGTGACCCATAGGAAAGTTTGGAACTTTCTACCTAATCATGTGTCAAATGTCTGCCCAAAAACATCAGTATCATCTGTAAGATTTAAACAAGGGTTGTAGCCTTTTTTATTTTTGTTTTTGTTTGTTCGTTCGTTTTGTTTTGTTTTCAGGTCCTCAAGTTTATTCATAAGAAAACAGCACTGGACATCAGCAAATAGTGAAGAGGTGGATGTGAATGAGGAGGTCGTGACAATCCATCTGGTTTCACACTGGTAGACTAAGGCCTTCCCTATGGGCCTTCCAGGGCCTTGGGCATGTTTGGGACCATGAGCTGGAGCTGCAGCCCCTGCCTTGGTTTGGACCTCTGTCTTTGGTTGGCAGAACCTGCCACCCTTGGCCATCTAGCCATAAATTCACTTCCCAAGCTTGGGATAATCAGCAAAAGCAAGTTGGTGGAGCTTGCTATTGGGTCTCTTTGGCATCTTGGGCTTAAGTTTCTTAGGCTCCACAAGAGCCAGGATGGCCTCAGCACACATGCTCATCACCTTTGCACTGTTCGCCTGCATCTTCTTCAGGCCTTTCTTACTGTGTTTTGGCAAAATGTATGCTCCTCAGGAACTTTGGGTGAACCCCCTTAGAAGACTCCTAGCTTTGTGACTGTTGTTTCTTTGTGCCATTTCTCACCCACTGGAGGCCTGTTTGTATGCAGTGTGCTCTTGGACTTGTCTGCCAAATATCCACTGCTCCTGAAGTATCCGAAACCGGAAGAGACAGCAAGACTTGGCATCTTATGGCATACTTGACAGGCCCATTTGTCAAATGTCCTCCTTTTTCTTCTCCCCTGCCCACCTTCCTCTTCTTCTTTTCCTAAAATTATGGCTAATTTTTTTCTAGAATTCTGGCTAAAAAATTATAACATAAAATTTACTATTTTAAGTGTTTGGCTGCATTGTACAGCAGTCACCATCAGCCATTTCTAGAACTTTTTCAACTTCCCCAATGAAACCACCATCCGCTAAACCTCAGCTCCTCTGTCCCCACCATTCTTCTCCCTGTGTCTGACTTGGACTACTCTGGTTATCTCATGAACTGAAATCATATGTGTCTGACATTTCATTTTCTTGATGTCCCCAAGATTCATGCATATTATATATAGCATATACCTTTCTTTTAAAGCTGAATAATATTCTGTGCAATGCATGGACCCCATTTTGTTTATTCAACCATCCAGGGTTTGATATTTGAGTTGTTTCTGTAAGTAGGCACATTTCTAAGACAGCCATAATCCTCACATACCAGCTGTCTGGCCTGTGTGTGATCCGTTCCCTTTGAATGGAGGGTGTATCTAACTTACCTTTCACAAATAGCCTGTGATAAAGCTATTACTTTCTGGATCAGGTTACAAAACACTGTGACTTCTGCCATATTAATGGATTAACTCTTTCTCCTGTGGCTCCACAGTCTTTCTGTCCCTATACTCACTATATTCAGTATTCTCACATTCGCTCTTTCTGACTTGAACACTTTGATAAAGTGAGCTTCCATCTGAGAGAAGATGGTATCACAAAGAACACAGAGGGGCTTCCAGCCACGGGCCACAGGAGAAGTGAGGTGCTCCATCCAACAACAAGGAAATGAATGCCAACAACCACGGAAGGATCTGGATGCTGGACCCTTTCCAGAATGAGCCTTCTGATTAAAACCATAGACCTTTGACCAACACATTGGTTGTTCAGACTACTGATGAGCTACTCAGACTACTCATCTGAGCCCTGAAGAAACAGTGGGACAATAAATGTTTTTTGTTTCGAGCAGCTGATATTTGAAGTGATTTGTAATACAGCTGTGTGTAACTAATGTAGTATAATATTCCAAGTGTCCAGGCCACAGTCCAGAAGTTTCCAGCCTGTGAAGGACAATCTCCTTTTACATGGGAAAAGACAAATCACCTGACACCAGTACTGAAATGACAAAGTAGATAGTATGTGAAAAGGAGACAATGTTAGTTAAATGCTGCACAATAAAGCAAATACAGTAGAAACAAATGGGCAATTAGAAAGTGTCATTGAGAAACAGAAGATTAAAAAAAACCAAAGAAAAATTTTAGGCTTGAACAATAAGATAATTAAAAGTAAAATGTCACTGGATCAAGTTGGTAGTAAAATGATTGTGACAGAGGAGCTGGTCATCTGGGAGACACATCACACTCATCATTGTTGTTGGTTGTTTTTCTTTTCCTCTTTTGAGGGGCCCACCACCCAGCTCCCATATAAATCACACACAGAGGCTTATTCTTAATATAAATGCCCAGCCTTAGCTTGGCTTGTATCTTGCCAGCTTTTTTTAACTTTAAATTATCCCATCTATCCTTTTGCCTCTGGGTTTTTATCTTTTCTTACTTCTGTATATTTTACTTTCACTCTTACTCTGTGGCTGACTATGTGGCTGGGTGGCTGGGTGGCTGGGTGGCTGGATGGCTGGCCCCTATCATCCTCCCCTCCTTGTTCTCTTCTTACTCTTTCTTCTTCTCCTCCAAATTTCTCCTTCTATTTATCCTCTTTGCCTGCCAGCCCCATCTGTCCTTCCTCCTGCCTCACTATTGGCTGTTCAGCTCTTTACTAAACCAATAAGATGTTTTAGACAGCCACAGTAACAGCTTCACAGAGTTAAACAACTGCAACATAAACAAATGCAACACATCTTTGCATCATTAAACAAATGTTCCACAGCATAAACAAAAGTAACACTTGTTAAAATAATATTCTACAACAAATTAGCCTGTCTGAGCACATAAAGAAAAGATGGCACAGGATGCCAAGAACCCAGGAGACAGTAACATATACCTGAATGTAGTTACAAGAGCACTACAATGGGGGAGAAATAAAGGAATTAAAAGTAANTGAAAACTATCTGAAATGTTTTCAAATGTTCTCAGTAAATCTAAACAGAAAGAAGCCAAAGAATGTACACTCAAACTCAGCACGGCCAAATGGCTGACTCCTATGGGAAGGGAAAAATCTGAGAAAAAATGACGTCTTGCTTTTGGGGGATCCTTGGAATGGCTGGGCTTTTTTCCCAAGAAAGGCAGAAGGAAGAGGAACATTTTGAAGGGGATAGAAGAGGAGTTGTNAATCCAGAACTCTAAATCTAGGAAAATATTCTTCAAAATGGAGGTGAATTAAAGTTGTTCTCATGCCCCCCAAAGCAATGGCTCCAAAATGCTGCTAAAGGAAACGCTGCAGGATGAAGGAGCAGGACATTAAAGGGAAGTTGGGAGCAGGAATGGGAGAGGATGGAGAAGAGGGAGGACAGTAGGAACTGGGGGGGTTGAGAATGGTGCAGGTGAGATGCGCCTTGTCTTGTAAGCTGATTACATGCCTAGCTTCTCTCCTCCTTGGTTTTTCTTCCCCACTCAGCTCTTGCTTTGAAGCAACATTTTATCTCTGGGCTTGACAGTGCAGGCAGAACATCCAAGGGGATCTTCACGCTGACACCCTTGTGTCTCAGGGATGTCACCTTTAAATTCTTATTATTTAAAGGAAAATATAAAATCCGGTGATTTTACCAATGCATGCAAATAAAATATATAAATCAGCAGTAACACTTTGCCTCCATTTCTAAAACATTCCCTAGAAGATACAAGCAGAGAGACATAGAGCAGGTGGGTGGTTACCAAGGAAGTCCCAGGGTGGACGAGAAGGCCAGGTAAGTTGGTGACAGATGGGCTTTTCTGTGATGAAACTGTGTTGGATCCTAGGGATGGTGACAAGTCTATATGAGTGAAATGACATGGAACTGATCTCCTTCCTCTATCTCCTGACCCCATGGACCTACATGACACAGGTCTTGCTGTTTTTCTTTTAAAAGAATATGATTAAAAGAAGGAAAAATCCTTAATAACAAAATTATAAAGCTTAAAACCAAACTCTGTCAGGAAACCCATCGGCTTAAGTCAGCTTAAGGTTGCGACATTCCCTGCACAGCTCCAGCAGAGCACTGGGACTGAAGGGAGCCTGAGGGAGGGAAAGGACACAGACAGTATGGGAGGAGGTGTCACCTGGGTCTATCCGGAGTCACCAAAGATCCTTCATGCTGGAGGATACTTTAAAGTCTGACAAGGAGGGGCAGTGGGGGGGAGGGGGAGCTCTGTGACATAAGCCATCAAGAGTCTCCCCTTAGTAAGTGACTGCTGATTCCAGCCAGGGCACCGGCATCCTCCAGTGCCCTACACCTCCTACAAGGACCCTCCAGATCTTTACCTCCTCCCTCCAGATTGTTCCACATACACACCCAAGTGGTAGCACTCCTGAGACACAAGGGTGTCAGCGTGAAGATTCCCTTGGATGTTCTGCCTGCACTGTCAAGCCCAGAGATGAAATGTTGCTTCAAAGCAAGAGCTGAGTGGGGAAGAAAAACCGAGGAGAGAAGCTGGGCATATAATCAGCTTTGGGGAGATAAAGGACAGAGGCGGGTCAGAGTGTACAATCACGATGTAGAACACTCCAGAAAGCTTAGGCAAAAAATGGAGATTGGGAAAACTGTTTGAGATTTTGTGATTAGGGGTATTGTCAATACTGGAGTGTCATGAGACATATCCTAGACATAAAGACCATAGTGCCCACCACACACAGCTTTTGTTGCTAAGAAACTGCGTGGCCTTCGATCTCTACACAAGCAGGTCACGGCACATTGTTTTTTCATAACAGTGACCAGAAACTGATGGGGAATGAACTCCTGACTACTCATTGGCCAGTGGGTGACAATGAGATCTGTTTCAAAGAAAAGATAATAATTACATATTTAAGACTAGCATTGTTCAAGAGGAGAGAGAATGTATGATAAACGACATGGATAAAGACACTGTATCCTACAGCTATTCTTGAATACAAAAATGTATGGATAAAATGAAGATAGGCCTTTGTTTTAATTTTCTGTGTGCATATTGTGTGTGTACCATGCATGCACATGTGATTTATGTGTGGATGTGATTGTGGATATATGCATATGTGTGTGTTTATGTGGAGGTTGGAGGGAGGATGAAGTGGAGGGTCTTCCTCAATCACTCGCTGAGGCTCTTGCTCCGAACCTGGAATTCATTGATCTCACCAGGCTGGCCGGCCAACAAACTCCAGGGATTTGCTTGTCATCATGTCCCCAGTTCTGTGTTCAACTTTTTATGTAGATGCTGGGAATTCAAACTTAGGTTCTGATGCTTGCACAGTAAACACTTTACGAACAGAGCTATCTTCCTGGCCTTAAGGTGTGAAGCTTATTAACAAATGTTATGTCAAAGAGAAGAAAACTTATTAAATTAGGAAAAGTCATGGCACAAGTATGTATGTGTGTGTGAGTATGTGGTTCGTTAGAGGAAACCATTGTAAAGGAGACTCTGAGAATAGTTACCATAGTAACTCATCTTCCCTTAGCCCTGACTCTTAATCTAGCTCTTTGG
This sequence comes from Neotoma lepida, assembly GCA_001675575.1. Lineage (NCBI taxonomy): Eukaryota > Metazoa > Chordata > Mammalia > Rodentia > Cricetidae > Neotoma > Neotoma lepida. Next base: position 32,123 of record LZPO01117503.1, read on the forward strand.
TTAGGGGTATTCACTTCCCCCCTATAAATACCACAGGGCAAAGAAGTACCTAGGGACAACTGTCTCCTAGTGAGCACAAGAACTACCAAGTAAGTACTCACAATGATCAGCAGAGGGAAGGAAGGCACTAGTTGTGAGTTTGAGCCATAGGCACAGCCCGCACTAGGCACCTCCCTATTCTTCATCCAAACCCACACACCTGGAAGATAGAAATGAGCACTCCTCCCTAGAGCTGAGTAAACGGGGCTCCCAAAGCAACAGAACTTGAATATAAGCCTGTGTCTGCTCTTCTAAAGTCTTGATCTTCTCACCATCCATTGTCCTTCTAGTCATGGATATTATACCTTCTCAATAAACAAATTTCTGTTGATTTCTTGTGTGTGCCTGGGGGTGAAATTATGACAGCTCCAACACAGTCAACAAAAAAAAAGTGTGTATCATAGCAAATGACTGTCAAAGGACACCCATCAGAGTCCAACCTGGACAAAAAGAAATGTCACTAGGTATTGCCATGTAGAGAAGGGAAANTGGGGAATTGGTTATAGAGGTGTNGGAAGNCTGGAAAAGAGGGAAACTGATAAGTTATACGCAGTAGCTATATTGCCTAGGTCTTGGGAATGAAAGGACACCAGATCCTGAGAACTTCAGGAGACCCAAGAGGAGGCCCCATGGAACTGGGCACAGCATGAACGAGAGCAGGTGCCTGGCTTTGCCCTGCTGCCTTTCCATGGACAAAGCTCTTCATGGAGCTGCAGCTCAGGCCAGAGTAGGTGGCATTGCCTGGTGACAGCTTTTATCTCTAGCTGGAAAGAGGTCCTCTGGAGACCTGGAACTCTGATCTCCGAGGAAGTTCACAGCTTGGCCACTGGTACCCCTGAGGTGGTCCCACGAACCAGTTCTGGAGATGNGGGGAGCGGGTGGAGGTTTCAAGCCAAGTGCTGCCCCCCAACATTGATAGGAACAGCAGACANGCAGGAAGGGTCAAATCCATTCTTTCCCTGTTGCTAATTGCTCTGGAATTNGCACCATTGTCACCACAAAGCAGCAATCCATTGGCAAAGGAAGAATGGGGCTGGAAGGAACACCGAGGTCCTACCATCACTTAAATCTTGGGTTCAGAACTGAAAGACANTAGGACACAGGCACTGTCAGTCATGGTGCTGAAGCTTGGGATGGAGGCATCATCTCCCAGAGCTGTGGCAGATTAGGGAGGTCTCAGGGAAGAGTTGAGCTCACACTGAAACCAGCATTGGCCTAGATAAGCTGAGGGACCCNGAGAGTAGAGGCAGAAACACAGGAAAGCTTCGATCTAGTTGTGGCCATTTTAGAGTCTGGGAAGCCAGGTGTAAAAGGGGTTAGGAGACAAAAAGAGAGTTACAAATAATTAAAATAATTCAGTAACCATCAATATCATCTTACCTTGCTGGGTAAGAGAGAGAAGTTTGGTGTTATCTAAAGTAAAGGAAATGGCTGAGACATGAAAAAGCCACTGCCCCCAGCTTCTAGTTGATGCCCCATAGCCTGCTCCTTGTCACTGTATGGGAGTGACAGCAGAAGGGCAGGATTCTTGACCTGTGTCCTCAGAAATTATGCAGGCCAATGACTTTCAAGAGTATGCATGTTTATTGCTTTCTGTAAAACACTTTATTTCCCCAAAGTACTTGGGTACAGCCCAAGGCACAAAGTCAATAGAAACAGAGTGCCCAGTCAGTCAGAGTGGCCACCTTTGGCTAGTCAGAGTGGTCACCTTAGTGCATTCAGAGTGGTCACCTTAGAGCAGTCAGAGTGGTCACCTTAGGGCAGTCAGAGTGGTCACCTTAGTGCAGTCAGAGTGGTCACCTTAGTGCAGTCAGAGTGGTCACCTTAGAGCAGTCAGAGTGGTCACCTTAGGGCAGTCAGAGTGGTCACCTTTAGGCAGTCAGAGTGGACACCTTAGGCCTTATCTTCCTTGGCAGATGGAGGGTACTGCTTGCTATACTGTCTTGAAAACCAGAACACACTTTGAATGTATTAACTAATGATCTTACTGGCATCCCCTCTCCACATTTTGAGATGAGAAAGTTGAGGTGCAGACAGTTCACTGGGTCCACCTGTGGCTCTCCACCAATCAATGTAGATCTTCTGAGTTCTGATTCAGGATCATTCCCATTAGAAGTGAANAACCACTTCATTTTCTGTTTAAGCCAAGAAGCATTTTAGAGTGGAANAAAGGCACTAAAAGAATTGTATTAACATGTCCCCAAGAGTGGTTACCTGGGACTGTCCCCAGAAAACTAGAACATATGGTATGCCTAATGAAACCTCACTACCTGCCTTCTTTACTCTTCAGAGCTCACATTACACAGATCTTGACCTGTTAACAAAGTCCCTTGTGTGTGTGTGTGTGTGTGTGTGTGTGTGTGTGTGTGTGTGTGTGATCCCTTGCTTTGTCATCTAATGAGTTCTGCTTTGTCATCTAATGAGTTCACAGAACCAAGACTCAAGCAGGCCCCTCCTGCTCAGGTTACTTATCCAATGTCTTTTAGTGAAAACTGTTTCTGGGTAACAAGGCCTGGATCACAACAATTCTGGTGATGAGAAACTGAGTCTAAGAAATGCCTGGGTTGACTGCAAACTGTCCTGTGCCATCAGATTCTTGTCAGAAAGCAGTAGAGAACGACAGACAATTTCCCAGAAGCAGTGGAGAACGACTGGCAGTTTCCCAGAAGCAGTGGAGAACAAGCAACAGTTACACAAAGAGAATAAGAGCTGCTATTTTGTAGAGGNTCACTAAGCCCGAGCACTGCACAAGAGAGATTGAACCCCAGACAAACACCAGCCGGCTCACACTGCAGAGCTGGTCTAGTGAGGACTTTCCTTGTGTTCCATTGGAATCCCCAAAGGGACTTCTGCTCGTGTCAGAGACCNCTTTCCATCAATCCAGGGTGAATCTTGGATGGCCCATCTCTTGCCAGTGTTGGCTTTGCAAGTTCATAATGGAGAGAGGAGGAGGCNTCGGTGGCGGTTCTGCCTACAGGAATGTGCTTTCGTTCCTAATACAACCTTTTTTGGGGGAAGGATTATGCTTTGCTGCCTCTCTGACATCACCATTAGCCACGTTTCTTACTTTGGCCAATAAAATATGTACAGAACTGTTGCTGATAACTTCCCNGTTATCATTAGAAGCCAACGTGTAGTCTGCATCAGCTTTCCTTCTGCCTGTATTTGGGTTAGACTGCTGCTTGGCCTGAGTCCTGCTTGTGTAGATGATACTGGAGAGAGCCACTGTCCTATGATGCATC
>LZPO01117503.1:36046-47248 GCA_001675575.1 Neotoma lepida
ATTATTTTGATGTAAAAATAAAAAACAAGGAATCTATTATTTTTGAGTTATATAATCAAAATAAAATAGTCATAGCTGTTCAGTATGGAATTACTTTCCTCTCCCAAGGAAATGAAGCCCAGTACAATTCTGGCTTTCTCTAAAGTTTAAGGGCTCTACAATTGGGCTCACATCTGCTCATGNTGTTCAGTCCTTCAGAACAGTCCTTGGTTCACAGGCTGAAAAGAATCCTTACATTAGAAAGCAGGTCAACCAACAAATCCCAAGGAGAATTCACCTCAAGGGCTTTTCAGAAGAGGTCAGGCAGAACCTGGTGATGGTGCCAGGTGTTGGCTGACCCACAGCAAATGGATAATTTGGGGATCCAGCCTTTCATTGCTTAAGGCCAAGAGAAGCAGTTTATACTCATCTCAAATGTCTTTGTCTTTTAAAATCATCTTTTCTTCCTGTTAGGAAGGCTATTCCTGTGAAACNTATTTCCTTCAGTCCTCTCCCAGATCCCACCAATCCAGCCTTGTCAAAGGTACAGCAATTGGGCTACTGTGTGGGGAGTCTCCCAATGTGCNCCAGGAGAATGGAGTTATCTATTTAAGGGNTNCAAAATGTTACTGACTCACTAACATAATGCACCTCTGAATGAAGGAAGGAGAGTCTCTGATTTGGTAAGTCACTTCCAAAGTCGTGTCTGGGAAGTGAGAGCCAAGGCGGGATTCCTACAGCAGATGCTGAGACAAAGATGGGAGAATTATTCTGCTTCAATAGGTAAAGAGGTNGAGTAGGAAGGGCAGGTATTGAGCAAATGGTTGGGAGACAGGGAGCTAGTAAGAATTTCCCAAGTAGGCAAGGATTTCCACTACCAACCAGTACTAAAACTCAAGATGTTGTTGGGGGGTGGGGTTACCTCTGTATCTGCCCACAGAGGCCCTGTGTGAGCAGTACTGTGGAGAGCAGAGATAGCACTCTTGAAAGGCAGACACGATCTGTAAAAATCAACAGAGTGGAGGAAGTATCTGGAAGCAGTATTCCAAGACACAGGAATGCTCCCCAAAGACTCTCAAGGAGGACAAGGCTAGAGACTTAGGCAAATTCTGGCACGTGATGAAAGCTGCATCACTTTCTAGAAAATCTCAAGGGCATGATGACCCAGCTACCATCCTGGTTACAATTTAAAGACATGGCTCCTCTTCAGGATGTTTAAATGTACTTGACTACGCTATTCACTAAAGCATACCTGCCACACAGTCCTCCCCACTAACAATCCTAAGGCAGAAGGCAAGCCATGTCAAGGTGTGAAGACACACACACACAGCCAGTGTCTGTCACAGATGACTCTCAAAAGGAAGGAGTCTCCTCCCCAGGAACACAGGCTTAACCAGTGCCAGGAANAGAACTGAGGCATGGCACTTGGTACACTGATAATGATACAGAATGGGGGCAATCTTCATCATAAGGAAGGCAGTTAACAAAGTATGTTTTCTCCAGACTCTTCAAGGTTCTATGCATCATTTTAAAATGGGAACCGCAGAGGTGGCTCAACAGATTAACACTTTTGCTGCATAAGCCTGCTAACCTGAGTTCAAACCCCAAAACCCACAAAAAGGTTAAAAGACAGAGCCCTCTCCACAAAGTTGTCCTCTGATCTCCAAACTGTGCTATGGTACATGCAAATCCATACACACAACACACACACAACACATACACACACACACATACACACAACACATAACATACACACAACACACAAACAATACATGCATACACAACACACACACACACACAAAATGACAATAAATAAATAAATGATTTTAAATTTGGATATGTTTGAATATACCAACATAGATTTGTAACATCTATAACCAGGTTTAAAAAACAAGGTGAAAAAAAATATTTAAAATTTTGATGTAAAAAAATCCCCAAAATAAAATTACAACTTTGAATATGTATGTACATTTCCCTTGGGTAGGAAAAGGGCTGAGTAAAGACCTGGAGATAAAATCCTATTTTGTTAGAAAAATTTTAACCAGGAGAATATATTCATGTAGTACTTGCATAATTAAAATGCATGAAAAGTTTAAAGTAATATAAAAATTAAACAGAGCAGTATATTAGGAGTGCAGGTCATTAGATTTACACACACATAATGCTGACTATATAAACTGTGATAAAAGAACCTTATTTAAATTACATTCAGATTGTTCACATCAGAAAACACCAGTCCTTGGAAAACTAAGGATAGTGTATGCACACAGGACATATGACCTTTACCCTCTCGAGATTCTAAAACTTAGGGTCTTGCCACAAGTACACCTATCACATTTACACCCATCTTTAGCAGTGTTGCCTGCCAGTAGTCTCCTCTTTTCACTCTCCTCTGTGAGACAACAAGGAGGCTGGAAGCAACCTGTGTAGGCGTCATGGCTGACCCCTTTCGGAAGTCATCGATGCTGAAGCCTGTTCTGCCTAGATTAGGACCCCCAAAGAGACCACCGAGACCGAGGATGTGCAGAATGCAACAGCAAGGTTTATTCTCAGCACACAATACAATCCAGCAGGGAACTCTTGTCCGCAGCACCCAACACAGCAAGGCAGGGAGGAGAGTTCCTCTTTCTTTGTGAGCTTAACTTTTAACCACAAAATTCTTTAGAGGGGAGGGGATCAGTACGGGTTGGCTTATCTTTGCTTACTCTTAGGAATTTCTACAGTTCCTGAGTTATCTCATCCTTCAGCTTGACCTGTTGTTTGTCACNAGACCTNTTTTATAGACTATCTCNGNCNTTGGGACATTCTGTGGTTAATCAGTTGCTTTCAGATGGCCCTCCAGATATCCTGACTTTGTACTGTTTCAATTCCTGGAGCCTCTTGTCAGCATTTCTGGGAACTCGAAACTTAAAACTCAGGACTATTCTCTTTTTTTTAGTTCAAGCAGAGGCTGTTAGTTTGGTTTTATTTTTGAGTGAGGGTCCTTCAAAGCCAATATTGGTCCTCCCATTAGGTATGAAGACAGTACACCCAGGTCTCAAGTCACACAATCAGTTCCTGTTCTCAATGCTCCGTGTCAGACTTGGATGGGGGTCTTCTGCTGCCTTTTCTCATTTGCAACTCCTGGCCTCAGTCTCTTCCATCTTCTGTGATTTCTCCCTCATGTCTTGAATCTTTCTGCTGACGCTGTATGTATAAAATGATAGATTTTAAACAAATCATTCCCTTCAAGCTCCTACCAGATCAACTTCCTCTCTTTACTCCCAGGTCTTCTTGAATGCTTAACCCCTCCTCCCACCTCCATCCTTCCTCACAACTTCCTCCTCTAGCTTCCAATGCTCACAACTTCAGTTTTCTTCACCTGTCACTTTGTCATTCTTACCAAGGTCATCAATGTCCTCCCTTAAGCAAAAGCTTCCTTCTCCACCCATCAGGAATGATGCCCTAAGCCCCTGACTATGAATGCCATTGTCCTTGAAACTCCCCTAGACACCCCTCTGAGATTTCTCTTTCCTTGAATCACTGTTTCTCACTGGTCTTTAGGGATCTCCTTGGCCCAATTCTTCATGCCCTCTCACCTTTAGAAATTTCCATCCAACTCACATGTTCAGATTTTACCTTTAAGAACTGACACTATGCCATCAGTCACTCTCTGTGGGCTCCGGGTGCACGGTGGCAGGATATCTCCCACATATGAACTTCCTTCTGGAATTGTAGGCTTAGTCTGTGTAAATCCAGACAAATTCCTCTTCCTCCTAGTTCTGCTTCTCTGCCTTGAATTCTGTGAACTCCAAAGAGTCAAAGGCATCATCTTTCTCCAACCAGCATTAGAAACAACACTCCCTTCGGTCCCTTCCCTTGATCTCTCCTGCCCACTTGTTACCAGCTCTTACACTCCCTTTGGTCCCTTCCCTTGATCTCTCCTGCCCCCTTGTTACCGGCTCTTACATGCACAAGCTGCTCTCTCGGTCTTCCCCTACCAGTGTGACTGTCCCAAGGCACTGTTGCAGTCTCTTAAGAAATAAACTTTGCCTTCTCAGATGGCATCCAAGGTATTTCATGATTTTCTGAATTTATCTACAAAGGATTCTGTAAACAGAGGCAGAGTTTTTCTGTTCCTAACTACCTGGTCCCAAATAAACACACAAAAGCTTATAGTAATTACAAAATGCTTGGCCAATAGCTCGGGCTTATTATTAACTAGCTCTTACTTTTAAATTAGCCCATTTCTATCAATCTATGTATTGCTATGTGGCCTGTGGCTTTAATGGTCTTCTGGTATCTTGCTTTTTGGGCAGCTTTCTCCACTCCATCCTTTTTCATCCCAGTACTCAGTTTGATTGCCCCACCTAAATTTATCCTGCCTTGCTATAGGCCAATCAGCTTTATTATTAACCAATGAGAGTAATANATATTCACCAGGTACAGAAGGATCATCCCACAGCAGGATTATCTAATAACCTTTCATGTGTTCCCAAATCTTCTTATCCTAACTTGTGAGTCTAAGGAAAAGAAAGCCTTTCCCTATAAAAGTCATTTATAGAGATCAGGGATCCTTGAGAACCTCTAGAATGTAGAAACCAGAGCATTTCAAGAGCCCAAGTTTTGTCTGCCCCTGTATTAACACCTCCTCCTATCCAAATCATCTTTTAAAGATACACATTCCCTCCTTAACCTTCTTTGAGTCTGATATCTTGGAGTCCCTCAACTTCCAAGTTATCAAATCTCTGGACATTTTCTGTCTTAGGATGACCAATGGCCACTTGCAGAACCCCAGCCTTGGGTAGGACACAATACCCTATTGTGTATTGGCTCTCCTCTTTGATCCAACCCATCTTAACATACTGTTGGTATTATCTCTGCTAGCCTGAAGAGAATTGATGAAATAATGCACTGCATTCAAGGAACGTTAGGCATTAAAGGAAGTAGATCAGTCTATATAATATCTTAATGTGTTCTTTCTCCAGTTGGCCAAGCTGGCTGCCCAGCTGTTTCTATTCTGGGCAGCTTCAGAGTACTTAAGCCATACTTTTCTGCTAGAGTCTTCAGGACAGCCTGTTTTGGTTCTTATCTTTTCTAACTCTCCATAATATTTAGCACACAGTAGGTTCTCAATAAATGCTTAGCAAAAGTACCTACTCTTCCTACCAGTCCAGTTTCTTCCACATGGTACTGTATTTCCTCACATACCTCAAAAAGGTGGTATTTCCTTCCTCACTGCCGGGCTACCTAGGAGCCAGAGCTGTGTGAAGTGAGCATCATAGCCACGTTGGGTTGTTGTGAGGGGATTACTTTCCCTCTTCCCAGAGGAGACCTTTGTTGAGGAGTCTAGGCTTTGTGAGCCTTTTGCCACCCGAGTCAGAGTACTTCTCTTGTCTTTCATCAGGAGACACCCATCACTGAACAGTTTCAAATGGCTTTCAGGCCTCCTATGTGGCCTCATGAACCCTTCCTAACTGGCTTTTTAAAAGAGGCAGAAGGAACAGAAATAGGACAACACTGGAAATCCAGACACTGCTTAAATGCACGAAGGGCTGACATCAGTGCATGGTGACAGTTCACAGAGCTCCTTGTATTCTATTTGACTATCTAGAATCCCTTCAACCTGGAGGCTATTCTCAACCTACAGCAAATCATTTTTGCATCATCATATCTTACAATTTGAAAAATCCCTTCTGGAGCAAAGTTTTGTCTCTGTTAGCTGCTCTGTCTTTGCATGCTGGGCCTCATCTATAAACCTAGAGAAAAGTACCTTTTTCCCAGAAGCATCCAGNACCTTCCTTTTCTTACCTCTCATAACTGGGGACCATGAGTTATTGAAATTCCCCTAGATAGAGTCCTCCTCTGTGAGCTGAGAATGGCCTTACTTCACACTTCTCTGAGGATTTCCTAACTAAAATCCTTAGCTCAATGATGTTGGAAGGGGTTGAGATAACAAGGGTTTCTTTGCGTTTTCTAGGCAAACAGTCTTAATTCTTTCAGCCACAAAAGCCTTAGCCCTGGTGTCTTCTTTCTCATATCTGATCTTTTTTATTATTCATTTGCTATTTATTGATAATGTGCTTGGCATTGTTCTGGTCTCCAGAAGTGCTGAATCACATGGCTAATACTCCATGACTTCCTGAGTGTCTTGCTTGTAACACAGTGTTGGGTGACAGCTTCCTCTAGTCATGTCTGAAGGAACCTCTCCCCGGTGCAAGTTCCCAGCTGGCAGGGCCACCTTTCTTCCTCCACTCTGTTACTTTGATTTCTAGTGTCTCCATGCTAAGAGTTGTAGCTTGTGGCAGTATATGATTTGGAAGAAAATAACTTGGGAAAACAGACGAAGTGCTTAAAGATGCACGAAACTTCTCAAAGTACTCTTCTGGAGTTTGGAAATCATCATCGACACTCAAAAAGTAATAGGGGGAAGAAATTTCATCTTTAAGTAAAATATTCCTTACCATCAATCAGAAAGATAGCAAGAGATCTGTAGGTGTGCACACCAAACTGCTGCACTGACTGACTTGCTAACTTTATGTAGCTTTTAGCCAAATTTTAGTCATTTCAATGAATTACTTTGGACCAAATTCCCAGAATTTTTAAGCACCGTGACTCTACTGTCTCTTCTAGTGCCTGGCACTAGCCAGATGCTCAGTAAGCAGCCACTATCTCTCAGACTTACCCTTCCCTGTGGTATCGAGAACTCTGAAAGGCTGGCCACTGTTTTACATGCCTTTGTGTTTATATTCTCAGCACAAATCCTGATATAGTAAGTGTTTGTTAAATGGACAAAGGAGTAAACAAAGGGACAGTAGAGAAATTTGGGGGAGTTCATTCTGACACACAAGCACTGACAGAGCATGAAGGAAAAGGCTAGCCAGGCTGGGCTTAAGACTGTGACTTCTAAGCTATGGGCTCAGAGCATCAGGATCCAGCTTCAGTACCCCTGCCCCATAGTGGCATAGAGTCATGTCTGTGTGAGGCCAGCACCCCTCCCCCACTGCACCACATGACAAGGGGCCTTCTCTGATGAGCCTGCTTTGGAAAACTGCTTGCACCTGGCTAGAAGAATACAATTAAAAGATGCTGTAAAAATTGACAGATCCCAGTGCGGAGAGCTGAAAATACATTACAATTCCGATCGAACTATAAATAAAGCCCCTAAATTAAATAAATCTCACACAATTATGGATTAAAACATGTTTAGTGTTAATGGCCTTGCACATGGACCCTGACTCCTGAAATTGTTGCTGAGGCTGCATGGCTGGGGGATTGCATCATAATTAACACCAGACCAACCTTCAAGGAGCTGGCCTGAAGTTCAACTGTGAGTTTCAGGAGGAGAGGAGGGGGCCCCACTTGGGGGCCACTGGCTATTCCTGGGGAAACTCTAACATGAAGATGGCAGTTGTTGTCAATGGCCTGACTCGGGTCCGAGGCATCTGGGTTCTCCCTCCCTGGCCAATTTCTTTCCACAAATAGCCATATGTACCATGCAAATGGTCCAACACTAGAAAGAATCAATGGAGAAACACTTGGATGTCCTGTTGTTTGCTCATTCCTAGCTCATTGCTTTAAATTTTATTTAAAATTTTGTCCATATTTTAATACAATAACCAACAGTAATATTGTATATTTAGGTATATAGAGTTTCCCATAGAAACCTTCAAGCTCATATTACTAGACCAAGGAAGTTGGTACCACTTCAAAGGATGCTCAAAATACAACAGCCAGGCAAATGGGTTTCTGAAGTTCAGGATTCCTTATAAGAGGGGAACAAGGAGCCTAGGAACTTTATTTCAGACTCTTACCTGTAATGGAATCCAGCAGAGGAAGGAGGCTCCAGGTCCTGCACTGTGCTCCCTGGAAAAGCATGGCCAGGCAGATGAAAGCAGGGCTCTAGAGCCTGGTGGATTGGGTTCCTGGTCCAGCTCTGCCACTCTCTAGTTACAGGCTTCTCTCTGTTTCCATGTGTGCATCTCTACAGTGATGGTGAGAATACCAGTTGGCCCTCTCTAGCCATGAATTCAATCAACCACACAGACAAAGTATTTGTAAAAAAAAAAAAAATCATGTCTACACAGAACATATATAGATATTTTTCTTCTGTATTCCCTGAACAACATAGTATAAGGACTGTTTGCAGTATTCATGTAGTTTTAGATAACATAAGTAATCTAGAGATGATGAAAGTGTTGGGAGATGATGGATGTGCATAGGTTATTTGCAAAACCAATATTTTATATTGATTCAATTTGAGGTTCTTTTGGGGTCCTGTAGCCAATCCCCTGTGGTTATAGAGAGCCATTGGTCCCTACAGAGAGTCATCAGTATCTACTTCTTGATGATGAGGGTACCTCATACTTAGCACATGTAGATGTCGGCGGCTGCTGCAGCTATGAAATAAGTCAGTACTCCTCTTATTCCCACCATGAGAACCCTTTGTGGGCCTGCTCTAATGCAGTGAGCCGAGAGTCTGTAGAGTTGGTTGGCATGAATGAGGCAAGCACAGCATGGGGCAGGGAAGACCCTCCTTGGTAGTGGCCTATGGCCTTGACTATGCTGCCTGCAGCTGGAGAGGAGGTTGGAAAGGACTCAGCTGGTAAGGAGTTAGTGTGATGATTCCATAGGAGGCAGCCACAGGACTCACTACCTTGGTACCTGCAATGTGGTAACTCACTCCCTCGACTTTCTTCCAGGCATCTTTCTGTTGTCTTATCCAACCCCAGAGAGGTTTTGGAGTCAGCTCTCCAAGAACAGTTACTCTCTGGGAGGGCTGATTAAGAAAGCTGAGTCCCAAGAAGGAAGGGCTTTCAACAGCTAAAAGACACTGTCAGGTCGTCAGCTGCCCTGGGGTAAGGGATGTTCCTTAGCCAGAGATGGCTAAAGCCTGATTATCCTGTTTTTCAGAGTCCTCATCTAGACTCTACCCTGTTGTTCTCAGCAGATATTTTAGAATGCTCATCTTAGCTTGTCACTTTCTTGCTTAAAAATGAAAATTATGTCAGTGAGTCTCCCTTAGGATAAAGTATAAAGCCCCTTAAGAGTGTTTACAAAAACAGAACAAAAACAAAAAAACCCTTAACAGTGTTTACAAAAAGAGGGCAATTGATCTATCGTAATTTCTCCACTTTGTGTCCTGCCTTTCAGTCCTACTGACCCTGTTTCCAGCATCTCTGTCCACACTTGCTCTCTGCTTCTCCCATGGGGTTTGCACACTTCCCTAAGGACCCAGCTTTCTCCCCGCTCTCTTAGGAAGCCTCACCTAGTGGACTTGAGGACTTGAGTTGGATGCTGCATCCCGACAAGGNCTCTCCTGACCTAGCCTGCAGAAACTGCCCAGTGTTTCCTCAGCCTCCTGCTCAGCACCACAGCCACACTGTATCTGGTGGNGGTGTCCATTTACAGGCCGGATCCTTCCACAGGTACCAAGCTCCACAGGGTCAAAGGCTTTATTGCCTTCATCTTTAAATCTCCGTTCATCACAGCCCCTCACTGAGAGGAGCACTCAGGAAACGGTGGCCAAATGAATGAAGAAGCTGTTCATTCTTGTGTCCCTGCTTCTCTACGATTGTGGCTTTCAGGTGCCACCACAAATGCTTTGCAGGAAGTTCAGATAAATGTGGATCTTCTCCAGCCAGTCAATAGCTAGAACCACAGGCTCCATGAAGGAAGATGGTTCTGCAGAATGGGCAGGCCTCCCGTCCCCCCCTTCATTCTACAAACTTTCTCTAAAGACCTCATAGAATGGGGCCACAGGACGTTAGGCAGCGTGCTCTATAGAGGGATGGCTTTACTCTCTTAATAAGTACATTAGAGTGTGGAAAACAGTGGCTTATATTGTGACAAGCCTTCTTTATTCCCAAAAGAGGAATGTAGGAAGTCCTTGCCCAGGCCAGCAGGAAGGCAAGGCAGGACTCACCTTCAGCTTAGATGCCTAAGAACAGCCACATGCTTGCCTAGGGCTAGTTCNCATGCAATCAGCCAGTGGTGTTGTGAATATTATTTTAACTGTGTTAAGACCTGTTATATTTGTTTGATTAAATAAAATTAACCTGGGGTCAGAAGGCTGAGTCAGTAACCAGCTGACAGGAAGAGGTAGGGAGGAANTAAGTATAGTGAGGGTTCTTTAGTNGGGGCTGAGCAGAAGGATGGCCCTTTATTCAGGAGACATGAGCAAGGAGAGAAGGTTAGCTATTTGCTATTCAGCCTCTCTGAGCTAGCAGGATTTCACCTCAACCTTTGTATCCTGAGTTCTATAGAAGGATAGAGAATTAGATAAAGCTTCCTTTAGCCTCATGATAGAGCCGGTGCCTGAGGGAACAGAACTACCACCTGCCTGCTACCCATGCAGCCGAACTGCTGCTGATAGCTGTGGAGTTGCAATTGCTGGTTGGGACAGCAGTTGCTTAAGGTGCAGCCACCGTATTGAATGTAAAACAATACATTGGTAGGCCATATCAATTGTCAAATAGTTTAACTACCAACACTGGGCAAAAACCAGATTTGCATGGACCACCGTGTTTTAAGCAGAATGACTATTTCAAATATCCTGGACAGCTCACAGAGTCAAAGCTATGTAAGGACGACCCACAATCTGCCTTTCAACTCCATGGTAGAAACAGGATGTTGTTGTACCCTGGTGTGGCGTAAGTTGTTTTGTTATGTTAATGCTGCAGAAGTCCTTCGGGCAAGCTGCCTGGTGGTGTGGGGTTGGGGAGAGAGGGGGTGAGCTAATAGTGAAAAGTTTATGGAGGCTGATGCTTGCTGGCGAACTCCGAACTCGAGTGCTGAAATGGGAAGGGAACTCACCAATTACCACATCAAACTCCTGGGGATAAGAATCAAAATGGATCTTTAGGTCATTTCCAAAGGGTTTCATTAATGAGAGAAAGGAGTGACAGGGTCAGTGTAGACAGAGCACCTCGGCTTCATTCATTTGGTTGTGTTTAATCATTACTTGCGGAGTATCTACAGTAGATACCATGGAAGGCCCTGGCCTAGCTGCTGTGGTGATGGCTTTACCCTGCACATCCGACTTGCAATCAAGCTTCACTGGTAGAGGATGGAGGATAGATCTGTCTCACTCACACTTTACAGAAACCTGATTTTTATCCCCTATCCCCACCAAGATGACAGTGTGTCAAGCCCTAGGCAATGAAGTAAGTGTGTCTACATCAAGGTTGGCTTTTTTTCCTCTCACCAAAAGGCCAAGTAGTAAATGTGTTCTGTGTCCTTGCA
>LZPO01117504.1:14147-30511 GCA_001675575.1 Neotoma lepida
TGGGCTTTACTGAATGGATAATATAACTAAAGAGAAAGGTGGTCAAGGACAAGGCAGGAGACAGGGGGATAGCTTGGATGTTCACCTATAACCTTAGCAATCAGTGAGCAGCATCAAGTTAATTCCCAGAACTCCAGAACTCATTGGCCAACAAGCTTAGATGTGTTGATGAGCTCCAAGTTCAGAAGTTCAGTGGGAGAATTTGTCTCAAAATAGAATGTGGAGAACAATCGAGAAAGACACTCAAAGTTAACCTCTGGCCTACTCACACACACCCATGTGCATGCACACCCTCACTAATACATGCTTACACTCCACAATCTGGAACATGTACATACATCACACAGATGTGCACTTGTGTGCATGCACACACACACACACACACACACACACAGACACACACAGACAGACAGACACACACACACACACACAGAGGATAAGGCAGAGGTCTTTAAGAATTACATGTTTAGACAGACCACATATCCACAGATAATTAAGAACTTTGCAGTTGAGGACCTTAAATTGTACAACATGTATTTTAGAGTTTAAGAAAGATCCTTCAGTCAGAGGACTGGGAAGTTGCAGTGGTGAGCAGGGGGCTCAAGAGAGTAGGATGGAGGAAGACTCACCTTAGACACATGTGTGGTGATACATTGTGTACCCTAATAAACTTGCCTGAGGATNAGAGGACACAGCCAGCCACTAGATTAGACATAGAGGCCAGACAGTGGTGGCACACACCCTTAATCCTATCACTCGGGAGGCAGAGATCTCTCTGGATCTCTGTGAGTTCAAGGCCACACTGGAAACAGAGCCAGGCAGTGGTGGCACACACNTTTAATCTCAGTACTGGGAAGCACACATGCCTTTAATCCCAGGAAGTGATGTCTGGGCAGAGAAAGGTACATAAGGTATGTGTGCTTCCCAAGCAAAGGCATGNGATCTCAAGTGCTGGGATTAAAGGTGTGTGCCACCACTGCCTGACCTCTGTGTCTAATCTAGTGGCTGGCTCTGTCCTCTGCTCCTCAGGCAAGTTTATTAGGGTACACNATATATCACCACACACATGGAATCTGGATAAGAAAGGCCAAGAAGAAAGAACTGTAAGCAGATGCTACCACTCAACAGACAGTGCTTTAAAGTTCATGACNTAGTTNATTATACATGTTCCATGTTTAGAAATTTAGCCATTGCTGTATTTGAATTTTTTATAGATTGGGTTGTTAACAGAAGTTAACAGATTAGTAACAGAAGTTAAATCATTTTAATTTAAGCTTTTTATCTCCTTGCTTAAGACAATGAGGCAGAGGGAGTCTGGAAGCTGTGGCAGGTGTGTTCTATTAAACCAAGCAATCATTTTATNAGTCGATTCTGATGGGGGTGGTCTGGCACCAATCTTGGAATAATACGAAAGGTAGAAGGTCATGAATAGGGGATCTATTGTTTTCATTTGTAACAGGCCCTCAAATGATTATGAGTCCATATTTGAAATCACTACCATGGGTGTTTTTTTCAGTGACTTTCAAATCATTTTCTGGGTCCCCTGTAGGTCCATGGACAGCCCAGACTTCCTTACTAACCTAGTACTATGGGGCTAGTTCAGTCTCTGATGAAGAGAANTCTTCTTTATAGATATTGTACATCAACAAATAAAAGAGAATCACGTTAAGGCTCTTGGGGAACAGACATTGCATGCTTTCACAACTCTGTGTAAAAAGTTAGGTATCAAACGTGATGTGCTGCTTGGTCCTGTACTGAATGGTTGTTCAGATAGGATATCCTAAATTACTCAACACCACGTGTCTCTGTAAAAGATAGAATGGAGTGTGAGGAGGAGACAAGAAGGAACTGAGGTGGCCTCTGCTAGCGTAAAAGAGCAAGAGTCACNTGTGCAGATGCCTTCACATTGCTTCACATTGCTCAAAGCTCTGAGTGCTGACAAGATCTGCTTACTGTGAGCAGAAACTTCAGTCTGTAGAATCTTTGAGTAATGTTCCTTGGATATGTGGGATTCCCCCTCCAAGTNGACCTTGCTCCTTGGTTAGTGTTGAAGCTCTCTGGTCCACAAGAGTCCAGATTAAGCGAAGCTATGAACTCTCCTCAGATATGGGCCCCAATCACCACCAGACTTCAAAACAACGGGTGGAATGAAGATAGAGTATACCAGTGTGAAAGCTCCCTTGGTCCCTTGACCACTGGAAAAGAGCCCCTCTTTAACTCTTGGATGTGGCCCAAGGCTTCCTCAGAGCCCCATGTGAATGAAGGGGCCTCNTTATTTCAGCTTACTCTTGCTATGAAAATAAGCCTTGGATCTGTCNACATGTATCTGTCTTACGAAATAATATTTCTGACCATAAAAGTAAAATTACAAAAGTAAATATATAAAACAGTTAAATAAAGTAAATAATATAAAAAGTAAATATATATGTAAACAATAAAATAAATTTTAAGAAGAAATTATATAAAAAGTAAAATTATAAAAACAGAAAAATACAAAGGAAAAATTACATTTTTCTAGTCCTTTGTCTAATGCTTACATGTATTGTAAGAAAACANTATCAGACTTTATTCTTTTTGGCATCCTCTTATGTCATTTTGTCATGTCACTATTTCTTAATCACCTTAAATTTGATTATATAAGTATACCAGAATTTGTTCAGTGTATTGTTGAGATGACTTAGTATTTTTACAGATTATTTTCTTATGAATTATTGCTTTGTTATTCAAGTTTGATGCTGCTAACATTCCCCCACTCTCCATAATTTCATCTTTACTGAAGCACAATAGATGAACAGAAGTTACATATAATGGCTACCCACTGGTTTTTAACACTGCATAGAATTTCACTCCNGACATTTTTCAAGCCTGGTCCCTATTGACAGGTATTTATTTATAATTAATCATTCATTAATAAACCCAGTATTATAATAAGCATCTTTGGCTAGGCTTATATGTGTGTAATAGTAAGGTAAATTTCCAGCATGGCCAAGTTGGGAATTAAATATTAAATACTGGGCAGAGTGACGGAGACATAGTTCAGTAGCAGGGTACTTGCCTTGCAAGTCTACAGCCCTGGATTTGATCCCTAGCNTAAGAAGACAGATGCCAGATATGAAGCTGTAACATGTGTATGCCGAAGTCCAGATCTTGGGGCAATTGAGTCTGTACAGATGATCCCCCAATTTATGATTAACTTTTTAANCTATTCCACAGTAATATGAACTCGGATTGCATTTCATAGAAATAACACTCAGATTTTGATTACAATCTTTTCNTAGACTCTCAAAAATGCCAAGCAGGAGCAGAAGGCTGGTGGGCTATTGCAGGGATGAGAACAGACAGTCTACGGTGCAGTGTGTCATCAGTATCTTTCAGACACAGAGACTCAATAATTAATTGCATGAGATAATCCACCCTTTATTATAGAATAGGCTTTATGCTAGTGGCTTTGCCCAAATACAGGCTGACNTAAGCATTAAGAAAGCCCAACTATGATATAAATTCAGTAATTTAAATGCATCCTGGTTTACGATATTTTCAGCTCACAATGTGAAGCTTATTGATACGCAAGCCCTTCGCCGCTCACAGACCATCTGTATGGCAGGAATCAACCTCCATGACACTCCTTGCCTTTTACTCGGGCCCCAAATGCTGGTGGCCCACTTAGTCCAGGTGAATCACCTGGAGCTCTCTGTGCTCCCACACAAAGCTTCTTGGTTTGTCCTGGGGAATCTATAACTTAGGACAATGTCNAGGCAATGACAATGTGTAGGCTGGCTTAAGAACAGCTGCCATTTAAGAGCCTCAAAATTGGACAACCAGGAAACAGTCACTAGGTGGCAATCTCACTCACTTCTTAAGAAGTATTTTGAAACGAGCTGAGAGTTTTATTCTCATTTACAATTAAATTTGGAATATTTTCTCACTATAGAAAATTATTTTTTAAAAATGCAAAGANACTCATCCNCAGAACACTGACTCACCTGACTCAGCAGTCTGACTNCCTTCAGTGCTTCCTCTAAGAGTGGGGTACCATGGTTTTCCCTCTTCCGTGTTGGCATGTCATCTAGGGCTGTCATTGTTCATGTCTTGCTAGGCTACCACACTTTCCATTGCATCATTGGAGCTTCCCTGTCACGTCCTCTTTCACAGTGTTCTCTGAGCCTTAGGTAGACGGGTGTGTTGTAGATGTATCAGCTGAGGCTGGGTACTCCCTAGTCAGACGGTTGTTCTCTGTATCTGGACCTTGGCATGTTGCAGTGGTCTCTGCTGCAAAACAGAAGTTTCTTTGATGAGGGTGAGAGCCACACTACCTGTAGGCAGGAGGATAAGTATTGAGAGTGAAGTTGAAGATTAGATTGCTTTGGCGGCTATTGGTTCACTTCCAGGTTCCATGGTCTCACCAAGTGGTCATCCCTGAAAACATACACAAAACACATCTAGATGTGTATAAGAGACAGTCCATGGTCTCACCAAGTGGTCAGCCCTGAAAACATACACATAGCAGCAGCTCTAAATGGACCCAGCGGGTTCCGTTTATAGATTTACCCATACAGGAACACACACACACACAAACTAAAACAAAATAGGCCATGAATTTGAGGGGGCACAGAAGAGGTTAAAGGGAAGGGGATGCTATAACTATAGAACATANGCATGGACTTTCAAAATAAATAATAAAAATGCAAGCAGGTGCTTTTCTTTACAGTTCCCAAATCCTGTTCCCTTCAGACTCCATGATCAGAAACAAGAGCTCCCTTGTTAGAATGACAGCTACCCNTGGAGCTTCATCTAGCTTTTGTTTGTACACCTTTCCTTCCTAAACCCCAAGTTTCTGTTTCCTTAGATAATAATGGAATTCATCTTAACTGAAAATACCTCTTTCTTTCTTACTAACGTTGCTAAGGTCTGGATCTCATGAAAACCCAGCCAGCTCTGCTCAGCTTTATGATGCTGGCCTCTCCCCGAGCCCTCCTTCACCACTTTTCCTTTCTCCTTATGATTCAGTCCTTGGAGATGTGCAGGCTCTTTAAGGAATCTGAGACTCAGCTGGTCCAGAAGCACCCTGTTTTACCCTCAATTGCTCTGAATTCTTCTACTGTTTACAAATTTATTCTTTTAAAAATATTTACTTAATATTTAATATTTATTTATTTTACTTGTATCTGTGTGTGCCTGAGTGTATGTATGTGTACCACCTGTGTGCAGAAANCCATGGATGTCATAAGAGAGTGTAGTATTCCTTAGAACCAGAGTTATAGGTGGTTGTGAACCACCATGTGGATGCTGGGAAATGAACCCTGGTTCCTCCGCAAGAGCAGCAAGTGCTCTTAACCACTGAGCCATTTCTCCAGCCTACATACTTGTTCTTACAGGGATGTCTGCATGTCTGGAGCTAGGCAGAGTGAGTCATTCTTTTTCCACTGTGTCATCAGGCATGGTTTCTTCCCTTCTCCTCGGGAACTTAGACAATTTTCTATCACCTTTCACGTGACCTTCAGCTACACTTGTCACCTCCAGTTAGTGAAGCACAGAGTTCCAAATGTTATTTGGCACCACACACTGTGACAGTTATTTCTTTTATTTTGGCCACTCTTNTTAATCACCCCGAATTGTATTTTTATTTTTAAATTATGTGTATATGGAAGGAGGTCTGTGTAAGTAGGAATGCATTTGCCCATGGAGTCTGAAAGAGGGTGATTTGAGCCGCCCACATGGGTAGTGGAAACCAAATTCAGGTCCTCTGCAATAGAATTAGCTGCCCTTAACCATTGAGCCATCTCTCCAGCCCCTGGCTTTCTTGGCATCTAGAAGAAATCTAGTTTTTGATGCCCATGCCAAGGCTTGGCCCTGAATTCAGGCTAAACTAATATAGCTTCTCTTCCTGCTATTTAATTTCTAAGGTTAAAAGGACCAATCTCTTTCAAAAGAGGAAATTAAGACAAATCTGACTTTGCAAATCCTAGCCGATTTCATTTGCAGCTCTAGAGCCAGGCAGGGACAGCTCATGAATGGTCTGCAAGGCTCACCCTATGACGTGTGCTGATTGGTTTTATACAGAGAAAAGGCAGTGACATACAGCAAACAGAGATGATGTTAATTTAGCCCAACTGCCACCTGCCGTGTTTGAACCTGTTGGATGGACAGTTGTCTGATTCCCTTAAGTTCAGCTGCTATGCTTGTCTGGAGACTGGCTATTGCTGTTAGAGTTGGCTACAGTCTGTTGGCATATCAAGTTAGGTTACAGTTCACTGTGTGCAGAGAAACCGCCAAGCCNAATGTANAGTACATACANAGGAAGTTTTAGGCCAAATCTAACACAGTTTAACATCTGTTTGCACATTTGCTTGCTCTGTAGGAACCTACTATCAGTCCGGCTCTGTCCTGAGATCATGTGATATAATTTACTCTCTGAAGAAATGAAATTGTTTTATTCCCTAATGCTGTTTTATCCCAGTGGCTTGGGCAATAATCTTGTGATCCTATAGATTAACTGTCATTCCCACTTTTCAGTATGTAGGTGCTTCCTTGGTGTTTATCTCAGTTGTTTGTAGAAGTCTTCAACAGGTAGGGACCAGGTGGGGCAGTGCCCTGTAGCACATTGATGTTGGCTTACCTGCTGACTGGAGCCAATGCATCAATCAGTGTCTTTTGAGTGAGGTGTTTAGCTAACTGTAAGTGGGCCTATTGTCGTGAGAGAGATGCCTTGTTGATGTCTACATACTNGGCTCTCAACACTCCCTAAGTCTGTAATATCAGCACTACTAGCAAAAGATAGAATAGCTTCAAAATAATATTAAAATGTAATTAATATAGACCTGAGGAACAATAGGTGTCCTGGGAAAGAAGGGGTTCTTTTCTCTATTCTTCTTATTAATTGCAACTAAAATACCTGGACATATTTAAAACAAACCATAAGACATTCTGAAAGTGAATAGAATTATTGGCCAGGACCTTAACATCCAAAAAACGACAGGTGGTGGACATCTGAGTTCTCTTCCTTTCCCTTATGTCCCAAGTTTGAAGCTAAATCGTCTGCTAATGTGTCAGTAAGTACAGACAAAAACAAAACAAAACTGAAAGGCCAGCAAAATCTTACACCCATCACCCAAAGAAACAGGAAAGGGACAGCCAGGAAAGACTGGAAACTTCAGGCAATAACCACCCACTGCAGTCAGACACCNCAGAGGAAAGTAACCCCACCTATGCAGGCCGATGCTGAGGAGAGTCTAGACTATCCACCCTCAAGAAACCATACAGGTATTCCAACTCTATCACCACCGGCACCAAGGTTGTGCCAAACTGCTAGGAAAGGAGCTGAGACTCTCAGCCCAGACAAACAGCTGTCCCTGTGGCATCTGTGGAGAACATGTGGGGAGCCTAGACTCCACCCACACCTGGCATGGTCCTGCTGCAGTACTCACGTGTACATACATGAATATACCACACACACATATGTATACACAACTATAGTCACAGTCTCAAAATATGTTCTGGAATATATTCAGGACTCAAATGAAAAGCTGTCCTCATCATGTCAAGAGACAAGGATCTAAACTTGAATGAGAGAGCAGTATGCAACACACATCTGTAGCTGGAAGTTTTCCTGTGTCCTGCCCAAGTAAACACAGAGGCTTATGTCAATTATGAATTGCATGGCCATGGCCTATGGCTCAATTTTCTTGCTAGCTAGCTCTTATAGCTAAACTCAGGCCATTTCTGGTAATCTATATGTCGCCACATGCTTCATGGCTTTATCTGTGTGCCATTACATGCTGCTCTTTGGGCAGCAGGATGGCNTCTCTCTGCCTCTCCTTTCTCTTCCTATCTATCTGCTTGGATTTCCACCTGCCTCTAAGCTGCCTTGCCATAGGCCAATGCAGCTTTATTTATCAACCAATTAGAGCAATACATATTCACAGCACACAGCAAGACATCCCACAGCACACATCAGTGCTGAATGTAGAAATGTTAGGATTACCTAAAAGATCACGGTAAGACAATCATACCAAAGCTTCAGTGAGGAAGTAGTGAACATAGTGAAATATGGACTTGGTCTGGAAGCAGAAGATTCACACAAAATGTTAGAATTAAAAATTACTACTAAAAAGTTTGAAAACTCAGTGGACAAGAAGAATGACAGGACCAAGGAAAGAATCGTGAAACTGGAAAATAACACGGGAGAAGTTATTGAGTCTAAACAGAGAGGAATAGCCTTAAAAACATGCAAAACACATGAAAACCAATTAAAAACCAAGCAATCAGAAACAAAGATCCCCAGGGACTTGTGAGTAATAACAGAAGCTCTAATATTTGTGTCATTGGAATTTCAGAGGCAGCGGGGACAAAAAGAAAAGAGCTGCAAAGAGATTTGGAAAATTAATGGGTGAAATGTACAAATTTAGCAAAAGACAGCAGCCTACAAATTCAGGCTGTTATCAAAAATGACACAAAATGACAAATGCTAGCAAGGGTACAAAGAGAGAATTCTCACACCTTTGCTGTGGGATGTTTTTCTCTATACTGTGAATATGTGTTGCTCCCATTGGCTAATAAATAAAGCTGTTTTGGCCTATGGCAAGGCAGCTTAGAGACAGGTGGGAAATCCAAGCAAAGACACAGAGAGAAGAAAGGAAAGTAGGGAGAGACGCCTATCCACCTCCCCCCCAAGGAGCAGCAAGATGTCAACAGACAGGTAACACCATGGCCACGTGATAAAACATAGATTAATTAGAAATGGGTTAATTTAAGATGAAAGAGCTAGCTATCAAGAAGGCTGCCATAGGCCATACAGTTTATAAATAATATTAAGCCTCTGAGTGATTATTTTATAAGTGGCTGCAAGACTGAGGGTCTGGGTGGGACCGCAGGGCCGGGTGGGACCAGAGAAACTTACCACTACACACCTTGTTGAGACTGTCACGTGGAGTAGTCATTATAGAAAATAATTTCATCAAGCAACTAGAAGTCGAATTGCCATGTGACCCAGGAATCCTACGACTGGGTGTATATCCCAGTCGTTAAAGACACTTATATACTTGCATGCTCAGTGTAGCGTTATTCTCATTAGCCAACATATGAATCAACTGAAGAGTGCGTAGATAAGCCAATGAAAAATATCATGCAGTCATAAAAAAGGCATTGTGTCACTCACAAGAGTGTGGATAGAACTGCAGAGTATTATAAAATATGTCAAGATCANAAATNCAAGTTCTGTGTCATCTTACTTATAATATATAGAAGCTAGAAAGTTGATCTTGAAACATAGACAGTGAAATAGTGATTTCACAAAAAGGAGTTGGAGACAGATGGCTAATGGATGCAGCTGGGTAGGAGGAATAAGAACTAATGTTCCAGAGAATAGCAAGGTCATCTATGGTCAACATCAAGGTCACCTATGGTTGACAGCATGAGTCACACTGGCAAGCAGAGATAATTTAGAATATTGATAACATCAACTAATACTAAATATTAGAGGTCATGTTTAAGGCAATCCCTCTGATTTTACTGGTCATTACTCTTTGAAAATGTGCTGATAAGTCATGCTTCATTTCCATGGATATGTACAACTATTTATTATGTGTCAATTTAAAATAAAAATATCCAAGGGGTATATTCATTTTTGTTTGTTTTGACAAAGTTTCTATGTATTGACATGCCTTGAACTTGTGACCCTCTTGGCTTGCCTCCTAAGTGTTGTGGTACCACATCAAGCCTAAAATATATTGATTTATTAAAATAATTTTTAAGTAAATAAAAGCCCAATGAATCAAAAACACCCCAAAAGAGATACTTAAGGAAGCTGGAAGTCAGATAGAAAGTCACATGGGTTTTCCTGTCTGGTAAACAGAGAGCCTGCTCCGCTCCATCTGAACTCTTCTAGACTAAGGTTATCTGATCTCTCTATTTTTGGGGAGGGAGGGGCTCAAGATAGGGTTTCTCTGTGCTGACCTGGCTGTCCTGGAACTCCAGCTAAAGACCAGGCTGGCCTCGAATTCAGAGATCCACCTGCCTCTGCCTCAGGAGTGCTGGGACTAAAGCCCCATTAATGGAGGAAGGAAGGAGGGATGGAGGGAGAGAGAAGGGAGAGAGAGAGAGAGAGAGAGAGAGAGAGAGAGAGAGAGAGAGAGAGAGAGAGAATGAAGGGGCATTTTCTCTCTAAGATATCTAGCCATGCCCTAGGACATGAGTTCTCAGGCCTTCAGTCTTTAGACTCAGGGACTCACACTGCAGCCTCCCAGTTTTCAGGCCTTCAGAACTGGACTGAATCACACCACCAGCTTACAGACAGCATAGCATGGGATTTCTCAGCCCCCATAATTATGTGAACTAGTTCCCATAAGAAGCGTCCTTTTCTATATCTACATATTTTCTACTGGTTATTTTTCTGGCAAGTTCTGACTAACACGGGCATGCTGCTATTAGTGGGGTGGAAACCCACAAAGAAACAGGACCTACTGCACAATGTGAGGACGCCAGTACAAGCAACAGAGCCCCTCATGTTCAAAAGGCTGGGGAAAGTACTATAATATCTACCACNTCATCCTGTGCTCTGTGTATCTCACCTGCACAANCATGTGGTCCAGTGACCCCATCATGTCTCTGTACAGATCAACAGTTCAAAATAATTATTAAGAACTTCAAGTTGATGTCTTGGTGTGTAGTTCAGCGGAAGAGCACTTTTGCTAACATGAAAAAGACCACCAGTTTTAGCCCTAAATATGCAAAAAACTATTCTAATTTCTTTTAAAAGAATTTTAAGCTCACAACTACAAAGAATAAACAAGTATGGGTCCCTTTCGGGTGCATAGACTTCTGAGNCAGCCCTGTGCAGTGCACCGGGCGCACACANGACCAGTGCCACTTGTCTTCACTCNGACTTTCTGCGATAGAATACACATTTTTATTATTGGTTTTCTTTTATACAAAAGGACAAGAAGGTGTTGAAACAAATGTACTTTTCAGGACAACAAGGCAATATTTCCACAGTGGGTCAGAGGCAGAACACTTCTTGGAGGGGGTGGTAGAACCTCTTCCAGGCTTGGAGAAACAGACCCNGAAGTTCAGGAAATGTCAGCTCATTTTCCCCTCAAACTCAAACAAAACAGAATATTTCTTCTGTGNGTGGGTTTCAGCAAACACCATAAAGGCCACTGTATACAAACCTTCCTGGAAACAGCAAGCAAAACTAGTACCCACTCCTACCCACTCTGTCTCCCTTCCTTTCCTTTGCTTCCTGTGGCTGCCACATCTTCAACAGACATTCACAAAAATATCGGTTATTAGACAACTTGTGGTTAATTTATATTCTTAGCTGAGGCAGTGTGGGGTGACTTAAAGGTGCATACTAGCTCTGACACTGAACTTCTCAAATTCCCAGAAGCAGCTTCAAAATAGGGTCATTTCTCCCTGGCTAGAAATCACTTCAATCTTTTGTGTCTTGCTACAATATCACTATGAACAGAACTAATCTGTCCAGCAGAACTTAATTATGCCCCCAAATGATGAAAATGTGGAGACAAGTGGAGGGACTACATTTCCTCTTTCAGAAGTATTCAGTTTTAGCCTTCCAATCTTGACACACCTTCTCATCTCCCTGCAGCACAGGGTCTTTGTAATGCTGCTCAAATCTGCCTCTTGCCTGTGGTCAGAGTATTAGAGTGACATCACCCTATTTCTAATCCATTGTTTTCTAGTTACAGTACATCAAAAGTTTTCTTAGATCATACTTTCTGAAAAAAAATTATGAAATTCTTGAGATAGTTTCTGAAGTAAAACAAGCTTTATTTTAGTTGATATTAAGCAAGGTGTCATGAAACTAGAATAGTTTGTTTTTAATATCCATAAAGGTTTCTGTCACTGACTACCTCAGTCATGCTGGTCCCATCTCAATTTAGGTTCAGACATGGCTATCTAATCCTGTGGAATTTTGGAAGATCCCGAGGAACAGACACTGAGATGAATGAGTTGGAATTTCCATAGACAAAGGAAAACAAAGAGACAAACTCATGAAGGAAGACGTGAGGACAGTAGAACTGAGCTTTTCCCCAAAGTGAGCCTGAGGTGACATTTTCCAGTCATGGTGAAAATAGAATTTGCTGACATGGTTGTGATCATATTGGACAACTTACAACTGGTTGTGAAAGAAATTTACAGAAAGCATTATTTATTTTTAACTGGAGTGTTTCCAAACTACCTCTGGGAAGTGTCTGTGTGCTCTAAACTATCATTTCACTCCTTTTCCTGTCTCCTACCCCTGACTCATTTACCAACACTCAGAGGTCATTCACACACAGTATAAAAGCACTCAATGGCATTTAAAATTTTTAGCTAAGGTTTTAATCCTTTAACTTTAGAAAATTGGTGGGGTGAAGTGGGTATTTATGATTGATAAGGCATTCCCTATTAGTTAAAATGGGATGTTTGTTCTCTTACTACAAAGGCTTCATGTCCGTCTGACCTATGAACTCTAGAGCTAGTCCAAGAAGTTACAGTCACAAAATACCTGACAAAAGAAACCTAGGAATATAAAGTTTCTTCTGGCTCACACCACAATGAGAAGCCACAGTTCATCACTACTGG
This sequence comes from Neotoma lepida, assembly GCA_001675575.1. Classification (NCBI taxonomy): domain Eukaryota; kingdom Metazoa; phylum Chordata; class Mammalia; order Rodentia; family Cricetidae; genus Neotoma; species Neotoma lepida. Next base: position 26,730 of record LZPO01117504.1, read on the forward strand.
GGAAAAGAGGTTGAAGCAGCCCATCCCANGGCACATTCAGGAAGAAGAGATCAGTGTGCTTTGACCTACACAGGTTAGGATTAGAGACTGACCTAACCAAGGTGATGGGGAAGAAAGAACAGAAGACACACAGATACAAGTACAGAAAAGCTAAGATCNGGTGCACCATGCATTCCGGTGGACAGACACCGGTAGCTGTCCCAGAACTCAGCACATTTATTTTATCTTACTTTTAAAGCATCTGTTTAAGTCCACTTATTCAAATAGTTGACTTTGGCAGCTGCAATCACTATTGAAGCACACTTACTTTATACATCTGAGTCGATGAGGCCAGTTTGTTGTATTCAGCTGAATGAGGAGGCAGGTTTAGCTAACCTCCGTAGAGCATATCTGTAGGTGAGCAGTCTGACTATAAACAGCTGGGGTCAACATTTTCTGCACACACTGTCAACATCTGCATAGGAACCAGGGGAGGCTTGGCCATTCCCATGGATCTGAGGCACTGTGGGCCTTGGTGTGACCATGCTCAAGTCAAACAGTACACCCTCATTCGGGCTTTCATCTGCTTTCCACAACAGTGGACGCTGATGCCAAGCCATCTTAGTTCTTTTTACGGAGTCTCAGTAGAACCCAAGCTGCTCACTTTTAGGATGAGTCTTCCTGTAAGAGTAGAAAAAACTCCTGGTCGGGAGAACAGACTATTTGCCCTGGATGGATACCTAACACTCCAGTTGGGCTTGTTCAATTACTTTTGCTAAGGGACCNCCCCGGGGAGGAGGGCTCGTCTTCAGCAATCCTAAAGTAGTAGTCAGAATAACTCCTTTTAAAATGAGATTCTGAACTTTTACTTGTTAGAACTCCCACCCCTAGTATAGCAGCTTACAGGCCACTGTCATGTAAGGGTCTTGGGTTGACTGGATTTTCTGAATTATTCAAAAAAGTGTTCCTTTCCTTTCCTTCTATCTCTTTTCTAAGCATGGTTTCCCTAGCACTTTGAGCCTCCCCAATTCTGACATTTTAGACTTTCTTACTCTTCCTCTAATGCTTCCCACTTTGCCACATAGGTAGTGTCTGTCCTCCATGCTTGTTCAAATGTCATGGCATTTTCTCTTCTCATCTTCATTCTCCTCCTCAAATTTGCAACTTGCCTGCCATATGGCTTTTCTTTTAAACCCTCATAAAATTGTCCTTGTGCTTCCGTTTAATGTGCTTAAGTTCTCTAACGTGCTTCCATTCTTAAGTTCTTCTATTAATGAGACTAAGAACTCCAAAAAGGTACCCTGATTTTCCTAGCATAAGTAGCATTTCTACCTCAATTAATTAATCAATTTCAAGATAGTCTTTCACAGGAATGACCAGAGGCTAACCTAATCTAGACAATCCCTCACAGACATGCCCCAAAATCTGTCCCCCATGTGGTTCTGGATCTTGTCAAGTTGATAATAAATATTAATAATCAAAATATCATCAATTTGAAGAATGATACTGAAGAAAATTTCTGTACACCATTAGAAGACATAGTTCCTTCTTACAATCAAGAAAATATTAGCACTATTTACTTATTTAGTACATGTGTTCTGACACTAGATCTTGGGTATTCCCTGGACTGGAAAAATTCCAGGTGAATAGATGCTCCAGATTTTAAGAACATGACACAAAGTTTTTTGAGGCAGCCATGAGTCTGAACACACCCTATGAGGCAGTCAACTGAAGTAGAGTCTGGGATAATTAAATTCTAAATCAAGTCTAGCATTCATGGTGCCCAGTCTTTTCAGTTGTTGTGTTGAAGGAAGCANAACCACTTGCAGGAGCTTCTGAGTTCTATGGACTTAGGGAGTTATCTCACTGAGGGAAGGGTACCAAAGAACCTGTAGTGCAAGCTTGTAGCAAGCTATGAATGATTGAGTAGACATGGGTTACATATCTCAAAGGATTTTTTTTATGCCATCCTGAAGTTCAGAAGTCAAAATTCGTTATGGGTAATTCTAACCCTTACTGCTACTTTTGACAAATGTCAACAGGAATTTTTTCACCATCCCCAATAATATATATATTTTAAATTGTCTCTGCTCATTTAATTTATATCCAATATCTTCCTGCCCTCCAGGCCCCAGGTCTTTCTTATCATGTCTCCTCAAATGTTTTCTCTGTAGGAAACTGACATGTCTATCATTCCTGTTTTCNATACATAATAAATCTGACATTCATATCTACAGCTTCTCCCCACTCATACCTTCTTCTCAAATTCTACCCTCCATTAACTTCTCTACACTCATGTTTCCCAGCTTTCTTTTCATTACTGCTTTTCTTTCCTAAGGCAATTTTTGAATGTATCCCCCTCCTCTAGGTACAATATGCTTACTTATTTACGTGAGTATTTGTGCCTTCTGCACTAAAATAGTGATATTTTTTCTTTCCAATGATCAATGTGCTCTGCTTAGCAGAGGCTGCAAGGTACAACGTTTGGAGAACAGGTAAGGATATCTATACCCATCNTTGATTGGCTTTGTCTGGGATCAAATAAAAACATCAGGTCTGAAACATGAGCAGGCTAAGCAGAGAAGAGCCAAGACTGANGGCAAGCAGCACTGGCCAACTGCAGGATGACTTGTAAAAGCTACAACCCCCACTTTCTGCCTGCATTACCCTCCTGTGTGTACCACTATAGCTACCCAGTCCCACAAACCTGTAGCCTGGCTCCACTTATTGGGTTCTCTAGTTCCTGCTGCATAACCAGTGCTTCCTCTCACCCCACTTAAAAATTCTTCTTCCTCCAGAACCCAGGAAATGATGTTTGTTAAATTAGCATTTAATCCTCACACGTCCTGTAAGTGAAAGCCTTGAGATGCAGAGTTGGTGCAGTGCTCCTAAGAGGATGCTGTGGATATTAAAAGAACACTTCCTCAAGAAAGGCTTCTCCTTCTGGGGAGTGAAGGTTCCAGTGCATGGAAAAGGGGCAGGTAATCTGTAACAAAACTTTCTCCAAATATCCCTAAAATGATAACAATAGATAATTCAGGCAATATGTCTCTGCCTTCCCATAATTCCCTTCCAATGAGCACTACCTGTTCTTATACTCTGGAAACTGGGATAGGGGTTGCTAAGAGCATCTTCATTATCTTTAAAGTCATCCTCACATGAAGCATGATACCTTNAATGATATTCCCAGTCAATAAATCTAAGCTGAACTCTCTTTCCAGTGTTCTTTATGTTCATAAGTAAATCTTATCTTGCTTCTGGGCATCAGTCTCCATCCATCAACTCAAAAAAGTAAATCCTGTGTGATTTTCTCCATGGGCTTAAGATTTCTAGGGGAGGCAGGACAGTGGGACTCTAAGGAGGCAGGACAGCAGGACTCTAAGGAGGCAGGACAGTGGGACTCTACTTTTCAAAAATTTTGCCTCTAAAGCAAAGGAAGCAAGTCATTTTATATTGTTACCCAGTTCTTTTATACACATAATACACTTTTCACAAAGTCATATGATATATAGCATAGTAAATGGAAATTCTCGTCTTTATTCACTGTGAGCTAAATATGTTCTATAATTTTATTTCTTTATCTTATTAAATAAGCATATTTCTATAAGTCTTCTTGACTGTGTGGTCAAGAAGTTACATATCAAGAAGTCTACTAAATGCAATGNTGAAGTTGACCATGAAATTTTCTTTCTCTGACATAGTCTCTGGTTCAGAGCTGAGTTTGGAGTTATTAGTAAAGTCTTCATCCAGCTGCTCTTATTAAATTTTTTCAAATCATGTATAGCAAAAGAATAGCATAAAAT
>LZPO01117505.1:0-26481 GCA_001675575.1 Neotoma lepida
CTCTTCTGCAGATTGAATCCATGTCTCTATGAGCTGCAGGACATGGGTGCTCATCTGCTGACTGGGGTAGTAGGACAGGCTCTCATGCTGCTCTTCCCAATACACAGTACTATTAGAGGATCCATTACTATGTTGGCTGTTCAGGTAGAAGTAGAATTAAGCAGGGAGCAATTCCTGAATTTCAGAGTTTCCTGTGATTTTTAAATTAGAAGGACTGAAAATAAGGAGACAGAAATAATCTCAGGCATTTGGAAATCTTGAAAGAGACTGGGAGTAAAGGGGATGAGAAGCTCAGTGTCCGGTAATAGAAGTACTAATTATGAGGCAGCATAGGGAATAGTTAAAATCTGAGTTTCATAGTTGTAGTTCAGAAATGCTTATCTATTCTGGTATCTGCTCTGACACTTGACCCTGGGCAAGTTTCTCACTCAACTTCAATTTCCAAACTGTAAAATAAGCGAATACTTCCAACACAATTATGGTGATTATGAGGACTAGACAAGAGTAGTATTTTTAACAAGCTGATACAACTAAAGTTTTCTTTTTATGTTAAAACATTATTTGAATATGAACAGCCCTAGTACCTGACCTGTAGAAAGACAGCCCCTCGACACACACACATACATTAAACTACTACTACTGTCTGTTAAAAGAAATCTGATCAATCGTGGACCTCAAAGCCAAAGTGAAACATCTTTGGTATACACAACAAAGGGAAGCCCTGAGATCTCTTCCACAATGACTATTTCCTTGAGAACAACCTTCTTCATACAGCCTCCCATGACTGCCCCGTATTTGGTAAACAAAATTACTTCCAACAGCCACCAGTGTATACGGCTGACAATCTACTCAGGCCATAATCTGAATCCTTCTTCTAGGCGCCATCCTTGAGCCATACACTTCCCCTTGCCACACAATTCTCTTAGGTTTATTAACTAATGCCCAGTTCTCCAAGNCAGCCAAACTGTTTGACTACAGTCATTTTAGTTCTTATCACACTCTAACATCAAAACTATCCCTTTCTNTAATGAAGATTTCCAACATCTGTGGCATCCATCGCTTCCTCTCAGTGTCNCCATAACCTTCCCAATTCCTACCACATGACTTCAAGCTTCCTAGCTGGACGTCCCTCACCCCATCGCTGCCACCTACCACCCAAGTCATCTTCTATATGGTCTCTAAGAAGCCATCATATACACAACTAAACGTTCTTGGACCTCAGTTTCCCCACTTGAAATAAGCATACAAGAGTTAATATCATCTCACACCAATGTTAGATGATTCAAAAATTCTGTCCTATTGTAGCTACTGTCCCTTCCACCTAACTAGGTTAGCTCCACCTCTGGCTCATCTCGGAGTTTCCTCCACCACAGTTTNGCTACCATTTTCTATCATTTTTTCATTCTAACACATGACCTATAACCTTGGAGCTAAATTTGTAGTAAAGGAATAGTGCAATNAAACTTGATGCCTGAAATACCTGTCTTCTACTCTGCCAATGGAGACNNTCCCCNTTTAGAAGCTGTGTTCCCTAGAGAGCTGCTTTCCTTATTTCCCACCAGTTTTAAGNATGTCCTCCCACTCCTAAAGAGCTGAGTAGTCTGCTAATCCTTTACCAATGGCCACATGCTTTCTTATGCAATGATTAGCTTCTAACAGACAATGGATGTATGGGCTAGCTGATGAATTTCTGTATTTCATATGGGGTCTAGAGAAGGCTTTGTCAAACAACCATCTACAGTGTAGCTANAGCGGGTGTTTGTCTCACATATGTAAATCTGGTGTCTTTCCAAGGTTAGGAACGTCCCAAGGAAAAGAATCCTTGAATCTCAGATAATTTNTTTTATGTACCACCGTTTATGGCAAAGTTCAAAGATCATAGTAGGAGTTTCAAAGTACAGCCTTTGGATTCAAAGTCAAGCAACATATGTGTAGGATATGATCTGATGAGGAGCAATGGGGAACAGGGCTGGGGAAGCAGTGGGGGGTGTGGGGACAGGCATGATAACTGAAGCACTAGCTAGTGAAGGTTCACAAAGAGATAAAGATTGTGAGCTTTCATCAAAGAGCAGGAAGGAAGTTTCTTATGGAAAACACAGGAAGACAAAAGTGAGAAAGTGAGAGGGCGATAGAGATCGAAGGTTTGAGATTTAGGGGAAACAACACACTGGCTTCTGATCCCTGGGAGCACATAAACAAGAAGTTAGGCAACCCTGTGTGCCCTGTGTTGCAGTGTCAGCCTCGTGCTAAAGATTAACAGCCAGACTCAAAGATCAGGCAGGTCCAGTGAAGCACCACCAGACACGTCATGGCAGCAGCCTGCCCTGCAGGACCATGACTGCCAGAAGATCCCAGATCCCATTTAATCAGCTAACAGTCAAAAGATCACCTTGGTGAGGCAAATGTCCTCCTGGAGATAGCCATGGGGCTAGCNGCTGCTCCTGAGATTTCCAGAGAAAGAATGGTGATCACACCTTACTGCCACTGAAGAGAAGCTGTGGGAACCAGGAACAGGTTCTGGTTAAATACTAACTTCTAAATTCCTAATCTGTAGGAAGGCAGAAACTATGCCTAACCAAAGGTAGTTAGTGCCTGGCACTTATCAGGTTCCCATAAAACNTTTTTCAGAAGGCTGATGTTCCAGGTAGTGTTGAACTCTGCACGAGCTTCAGAAGATGCAGGCATGGTGTCTCAGACAGAGGAAGACTTCTTTAAGTGTCCTCAACCTCCTTGACTGAGGTATTCTGTGTTCATAGACATCTCAGTTCTGCAGCCCCAGAACATGGCTGCCAGAAGACTGACGACCTGTGTGACAGACATGTATCTCCCACCGCACCTGCATAACGTGCTGTAAAACACATGAGCTCAGAAAGCATCTGACAGTCGATGCCTCATGCTTAACATCTGCAGCTTAACTCTACTTCGTGCTGAAGTAGCTCTTGCAGTCTTCTNACTGAGGTAGACTCGTCAACCTGGGATTCACTTGGAATTTGAATAATTGGATCCATTGTTTCTGATGTACTGAGCAGAGTCTAGCACACCATGTGGTGCTGTGACCCATGGGTGTGCTTCCACCTAGAGAGCCTGCATCTATACCTGTTCACACACATGGACAAGCACCCCCTTCCCTCTCTCTGGTGAAAGTAAGAGGTGATGAAGTCATTGAAATACACTACATAGAGACAGACAGACAAAAGCTGACTGAGCAACAGAGAGTCTCACAAAGCTTTTGAATCAGGACTAGCCAGCCTACTGTTTTCAACAGCTTTCTCTTTGCTTTTCTGCTTTTAAATTGCACACTGCAAAGTCACTGAGGAAAAAGTCTTAAGAAAACTTTCATTTGCTATGGTACAGCTCGCCAGTCTTTCTTTGCCTGAAAAAAAAATTTAAATAAATAAATAACCCCCTGGAAACGTTTCTCTCTTCTCACAGCCATTAATAACGAGAGCTTGAACTGTAAAGATTTGCTTCTACTGAAGGTAATGGAGTAATGTTTATTTCCATTAGATCAGGCCTATAAAATCTTCTTTTCATAACCATGAGTCTACAATTTCCAAACAGCAGAGCTTGACATTTTGGTCCCTGACAGGCGACACTCGATAGTGGGATGCTTTAAAAATCTATATGAAGGAAGCCATTAATACGAGATAGGCCCAGCATTCTCCCCGCAAATGGTTTGTTTTAGCCATGGCTCTTCCTCCTGGATGGACGAGGCAAAGCAGACAGCTTATTGGCTTAGTTTGTTAGGCCAGGTTAAAGGGATGCAGCTTGGAAAGGCTCTTAAGGGAGATTACCCTTGGGCTAAAAATAGCAGGCACTAGAGAATTATCTTAAATATGACCAAACTTGCTCTGTACGGTGAATGCAGATAACTAATATATTTCCATTTTTGGTCATTTCAGAGCTGTTTTTTTTTTCTTAGTTTGGCTTGCTGTAGCTGACTATTTAATTCATTTCTGATTCTATTTGTCACATTTGCTCTCAGAGATATCGCCCAGGGGTATTTGACTAAGGAGCCCTTCTTATTTAGCTGGGCTGCTTTTGTTAAAATCTAATGAGCTGTTGGATTGCCAAGCACAGCCATGTAGTAGACAGGGCTGCTTAGAAGGTAAATTCATTAAAACATGTCATTAAAAACCTACTATGTGGGGCTAGAACTCAGTCCATAGTAATCTTGCTTAGCCTGCACAAAACATGGTTGATCCCCAGCACTGTGGAGCGACATTGGTCTGTAATCCCAGTGTTTGGGAGATGGAGGTAAGATCATGAATTCAAGTACATCCTTGGCTACACAATAAATTCAAGGCCTATATGATACCTTGTCTCAAAAAATATCTTAACTGCAAAATACCCCCTTGCTTGTCTACTTTATGCAAATGTAATTTATAGATAAACAAAAGTTGTATTGCTTCNAATTTGTTAACATCTCAGGAGTAAATCTATGACATATCAGTGACCACTTTTCCTCTCATTCCTTTTCAGCAGACATTTTCAGTCTTTGCTAATGTCTCCTTGATGCTTATTTTTATTTCTGCTGCAGGACTCATCTTCCTTCTTTGAACTCAGGACTGTCTTTAATAGACAAGCAATGCCTGAGGGGAGTCCCTGTATCTTATGTCTCATGTACATAGTGTATTGTAGTGGAATGAACACATGCCTGCTACATGCCAGCTGCTCCCTACATAGCTAATAGCTCCGTCCATTGACAAATGAGGAAGATCAGATCTGCACTAGGACATCCAATATAGGAACAGACTGCATTGCAACATGTAAGTCACCCTGATGTCCCAAAACTTGTAGACAGAGTGTCCAAAGAAGGTTCACCACAGCCCTGGCAAAAATAACAAAGGTCATCACAAGAAACACAAGGATGATGATAAAATGTTTACAAAATATTGAAGTTGCAACTGTTCAGAAAGTCAAAAGAGACCCTGGAGATAGGAATACAGCATTGGGAATGGTATATTAGATACTGTAAACCTGTATTTTTATGAACTGGGTGAGAATTAGCTAGTTCCTTACAAATAGACTGAGGTACTCAGATGATCTTAAACCTGAGAAAACTACCAGATCCTTAGCAGTTCAGTGTATGTGGAGAATTCCCTCACCCTGTTCTTGTGCTATACAGGTGAAAAGCGAATGCCATGTGCCCTTAGCAGTGCACTGTGTACACACATGAACTAACAGCTGCCTATGTCCTCATCAGCACTGAAGTTTCCCTCATGCCTTAATCTGAACAGCAAATCTGCTCAATGAGTTAGAAGATAGGTTCACAGCCACGCTGGCAGGCATACAGCATGCCGCTGTCACTGTTGGCTCTGTTTATAAACCATCTCTTGGAGAACATGTTCTCAGATCTTTGACGTGTCTTATTTTTAGCCCAATTGGTCAGAATGGCTGGAAGGTCATTTTATTCTCTCTCTTTCTGAATTCAGTAGAACCACTGTAAAGCCCTCTGTTAAGAAGCACTGGAGACAGTCCCAATGTACATGACACTGTCCTGGACACCGAGGAGGTAAGGAGACAAACACGGAGCCAGCTTTCTTTCATGTGATCCAATAATATATTGAGACACGGAATCACAGAGCTAGACAGCTGTGTCATAATCCAAAAACTTTATGGAAAGAGAAAAAGACACTGCTTTGCCTATGTGGCAACCACTCACTGTGTGCCAAAGAGGGCCACAGATACCTTCCTAAATTTGAGGGATTAAGAGTTTATCCTGTGCCTGGTAAAGCCTCAGGCTAAACAGAGACCAAACAACCCATCTTTAAAATACCACATTGTTACAGGACCATTTATGGAAATGGAAATGTGTCCACAGAAAATTTCTCTGGGGCCCTCCCTCCTTAAGACTTACTTCCAATGGCNCTCAGAAGAGACCTGATTTGATTTCTGGCAACCACACACCTTCTTCCACCTCTGCTTCAGCACTTCATTTGCATTGAAGCTGCCCTTGCCCCTGAGTGGCTCCATGGAGAGCACAGGGATGGCAGGGCAGCCTGCCTCATACATAGCCTGGAATCAGCTTTTATGCCACTAGACAAAAAAGGTCGGGTGGAAAGGGCTAGCGCTGGCACAATTAATCTGGTCACTCAGGGACCATCTACTAGCTTAAGAATAGCTTGCAGGTGAGTGATGGGCAGGGTCGTGGCTGCCTGACAGCATTAGGGGCCATTATGACAGCCATAAAGAGAAAGGGAAAAATTGGACAAGGNGAAGAATTGCTCCTGGAAGGGACATGAAGAAAGACACAAATGCCTCTCTACAAAGAATAAGTTGGAGAAAGGGCCAGGGANGTAGGGCCAGTTACTGTGGTGGCGAAGACAGCACTCTTTGATATTGCCAAAGTTTGAATATTAATGAGGAATCATGGCTCAACTAAGTCTCAGGGTCCACACAGGGGAAACCCAGGCTATTTCACTTTTAGGTACAAGGTGTGGGAACTAGTCAGAAAAACCTAGATGAAGATGGAGCTGGAGGAGTCCCTGGGTTTCTAAGTGCAAATTAGATTTAAGGAACTTGGTCTTCTATATTAACTGGAATCCTTTGTCCAAAGCCAAGTCGAGAATTTTAATAATTGCTTTGTAAGCCCTATGACTGTTGATTTACTTATAAGAGTCTCCAAACAAAATGAGGAGAATAANAAATGGAGGAATTATTGCTGGTGCAGACATTTTAACTGAGCATGCTCTAGATGGAACCACATGAGTGACCTGCACACTGGGGTGGCTGTGGGTTATTGGAGTCTGTATAAAGATGGAAGCAATGAAAAGGGTACATAGGCAATTTCATTCTAATGCCAGGAATAACAGAGCAGTAAATANGCTGAGTTGCATTTGAATTCGACAAAGACAAGCTTCTCTGTATCCAAAGAGTTTTATGGTTAACAAGTAAAATACCCAGAGGTGTTATTATCACCAAAAATCTAAATAGATGTGTTTGTTAAGTGGAGAAGTATTCCATTAGATCAATAACAACAACAGTAATAAATAAATAAATAAATAAATAAATACTGCAAAATTTCAAAAAGCATTCTCTCATTTACTATGTTCTGCTACATGGAAAAGAATGATCCAGGATTAACTCAATAGGTCCCTGTGTGATGAATCCAAGAACTTGATGTGTGTAGAGAGCAAACATTTTTTTACATTAATTTACCTACTTGGAGGTGGGCACACATGCCCCTGCACATGNGCAGAGGTTTGTAAAATTAATTTGCATATTTCATCCATGCTAAAAATTATAACAATTGATTTTTGTAGCACCATTTGCTCTTGCAAAGTGATGGTTAGGCATGAATAAGGCACACACAGAGCTTGTCTGCATTCATAATAAACAGCCCCAGATAGTTTTGTTCTAGGTGTTGAGTTTTACAAAATTTAGTCTCATCTTTAGGTCAGCTTGAAAANCTCCCTATGATGTCCTTGTCCCTACCAACTCATGAGTTTTTAAAATCATTGCTATTCCTGTGTCTTATGAGCACAGAACAACAAGTAACTAGGACTCATTTAGACTGCACATTCAACAAAAGAAAGCAAGTGTGAAGTGAGGGCCAGAGAAGCTTATCTGGGAATAAAACGTGTTAAAGATGAGAAAATTTATCTGAGTCTAGCTTGGCTTCTCAAAGACAACTTTCCAAAATGGTGTGTTTCTCAGTTCTGTTTCAGACAATTAATCACATTAAGTTAATAATGGCCAGAGAAATGAGGTCTTCCAGTGCAAATTATAAAAATAGCCACTGTGATTAAGTTAGACGTGCATCTTCTATATGAAAGACAACCTCTCCTTCTGCCATAGACNATGTAGCCAGGAATCACAAGAAGCCAGACACTAAAGGTAAAACAGAAGATTCCTAGTNTGTTCTTCTACACCCTAAAGCAGCCAGGAGGTCACACAGTCCCGGTAGAGGGTATCATTACTTCTACTGATACAGAGAAGAAACCCATTTGCCATTCAAAGACAAATTAAACAGGGCAGNGCATGCGCTATGTGGAGTCACAGGCTCGGTTATCTGCCAAGACCAGGCAACATTTAGTCACCTCCAAACGCATCTAAACAGAGAAAATTCTCCAGCTCAGTGTGGACAGAATGTCTTTGTCAAAATTGTCAGTTTGGACAAATATTGCAAAGCAGTCTAGGCTAGATCTGTCCCTGGAGAAATTGACACAAATTCCTCTAGGATGGGGGCAGCCACATAGCTAGGATTGAGGGTGATAGGATTAAAGGAGCTAGACAGTAGCACTGTGACCTAATGTTCCTCTCAAATCTGCGGTACACAGAGCCCTGGAATTGGGAATCAGCAGGAAAAAGAAGCCACTTATCTTGTGGAGAATCACTGTGTTCCAATTCCTGGGCATTTGCCAGGCTCACCTCCAACACGAATAAGAAGTGAGGCTACCCATTAGGCAGCACTGCCAAAAAAAAAAGCCAGATGGAGACATGCAGCTCAGAGAAGAGCAGGTTGTCCCTGCTAAGAATTGGCTGGCAAGACACAAGAGGATCCTGACATGAGAACCTTTCTGGACAGAATCTGAGCTGGCCAGGTTCCTTGGACACCCAGGAGAACTATGTCTGGAATACAGAGGCTCCAAGCTCACATCTGAGCAGATGAGATGACACCCAGGGAAGCTAATATCCTTAGGCCAAGATTCCATGCAAAAATCAAGGGCATTCCTATAATAGAGGGTTTTTCCCACTAGGAAAGAGCTGTTCAACTGGAGAGATAGACTTCTCAAAGGGGACCAGGGAGAAGAGATTTAAGTCAGAGCAGTATAGAACTCTGAAAGGGATCTGATTGAATAAGGCTGTTAGGGACATGACATTCTGCCCTTCCAGAGAGGGGAGCAGAGGGATAGAGGATATTCTTTCTATATTGCCCCTCCAAAGGGGAAAAGCCAGTCCCCGGGTTGCACTACCAAAGGAGGAAATAGGATGCCAGTTAGAGACAAGGGGTGAGAGAGTTTGCTCAGAAAGAGCAGCATCACACATACAGGGTGTTTCTTACCAGCCAAAAGCATGTTAGCCCTTCCAATTGGACTGAAATAGCATTCTCCGAGAGAAAGGTCACCAAGCCTAAAATGGTACAAAATGGTTCTGGTCCATGAAAATCCCAGCACACACTGCCAGAGGCTCAGCATTTTGGACATGTCAGGTGTGCACACTGGTGTAAGAGCTCTCTGTTGACCAAGGGTCTGTCTTCCTTTAGGTTCCCTTCCTCTTCATTTCCCTCAGCAATTCCAATGAGCAAACTNTCCTTTTCCTTAATCAATTTCCTGTAGCTTCTCTAAAGTCTCCCAATTTCAAGCATTCTGAGTCTCTGCCTCAAAAATTTTAGATCCTATCTCTGGGTTCCNAGTTGGAAAGAGAAAAGTCCTGTAGCTGGGGAAAGTGGTCTCCAGAAAAGCCAGCAAGCAATCAAACACAAATCTACTTCAAGGTGGAGGTATAAGGCCCTGTAACTGGGGAAAGTGGTCTCCAGGAAAGCAAGTCAGCAAACAAAAACAAACAAACAAACAAAATTCCACTTCAAGCTGGAGGTATTTTCGAAAGAAAGAGCAGAAGTTATCTTTTCGATGAGCAAGATAATTAGGTGAAAGAAGTGCTCGCTGTACCCTTTATTAGAGTGTTTATCTCCCTCAGTTTTAGAGGCTTGTTTTCATCACCACCCATGAGCTTCAGGGGGTCAGGGAACATGTCTCCTTTATGCCACTGTATCCCTAGAAATTGGCAAAAAGCTAGACATGCTACTGTATAACAATAATTACAACCATTGAAAGAACGGATGAACTTTTAAGCCCCAAAGCACAAAGAAATGCAAAAATGAGACCAAGAGCTTTGACCAGCAAATCATTTCTCTCTTCGAGAAGATGCGACCATCCATCTCACAAGCGACACTCGATGAAGAGAGCCGGGTTAGTCATAAGCCTCAGTAATATCTGCATAGTGTTTGATTTAAGGCAAGACAATGTCCCGAGGTCTTAAAGTTAGCAACTTAACCGGCTAAGTCAAATGATTGCAGACATGGTCTGCAATGCTTTCTTGTCTTCGGGCCATTTGAAGAAGGATGGGGAGAGTTGAACACATCTAAGAATTTCTCAAAAGCAGAAAAAGACTCCTCCTNGCACTGGTTTCTCCTCATGCCTCTGGTGTAGAAATTTCAACCACTGTGGAAACCAGTCTCTGAGTTGCTCCCTAGCTGCTGGCGAGCACATTTCATTGTCTGTCTTCCTTTCAGCAAGTTGCAAATTTGGTACAATCATTTCCTCTCTNTCTCTCTCTCTCTCTCTCTCTCTCTCTCTCTCTCTCTCTCTCTCTCTCTCTCTCTCTTTCTCCATTTTCTGACTCAGAAAAGTTTGAACGAAGTATCTTCTTGTCACTGTTTCCTACAGCACTGACAATGAATTAAGAGTTAACAGGGTTGCAAAAGGAGGGAGAAAGCCTGACAGAGCATAGAGTTAGAGGGTTTTGTAACAATTAGCACTGATTTTCACCACAGGAATAGAATTTAAAAAAAAATCTTCTTTTAAAGGAGAACAACAAGGAAAAAAAAAGCCACTCACACATGCAAGANCCTCCAGGTCTGGATAGAAATGATATCACTGGATGACAGAGAAAACACATCCAATTAACCAATTAGCATTCACTCAAGGAAAGGAAGCTTCTTGTGAGAGACGGAGGGAAAACAAGAGGAGTAGCAGCAGGCAATTCAGTTTTACAATAGCTACCTAAAGGAAGCACCAACCACCTCCTCCACTTTCATTTTCTTTCTTCTTCTTTTAATTTTAATTTTTTTTTGTGACCCTCTCGACAATTCTGGGGGAAAAAAATGTTAGTTCAACATTATCGCAAGCCAGAATATGACTCTATTTATGTGACAAGTTGACAACATACAATTTCATGCTTGTTGAACTGATGGGTGTTATATATTCACTGCAACTATTATGAAGCCTCACCATTATAAATATGAAACAGTATACACTTATTCAAAATAACTCCAGCAGTGGCAATTTATAGCTCGGTTGTTTGTGCTCTTATGAAGTCCAAATGCCACCTCAAGAAGCTGCAGCTCNCAGAAACAGATGTGCAGTGTGACTGTGACCAAAATGGATTGACGATGACCTATGTGGAGGCAGGCTGCTACGCTTCGGTCTGTATAACAGCTGACACTCGTTTGTATTTAGATATGTGAGTGTTGGGAACACTGTGTCCTTAAAGCTCTGTTTAAACATGGTCCAAGACATTTGTCTCCTGGACTAATTATTTTACCACCCTTCTGTGGCAAAGATCCGAGTCCTCCTCCCCCTACTCCACCCCCCCACTACCCCCACCTCTCCTTTATGAAATAAGAGAATGTGAGTGTATAGGCACCCATATCCACCAGCACAGTGTTCCATCTCGTTCCATAAAGTTACCTCAAGGACTTTAAACCCTGGTCATGTCAGGTGAATGTTGGCAAGATTTCTGGAATGCCTGCATAACAGGATTGTACGACTTTCTTGATCAGGTGCCTGGGAACAGGGCAAGGCCACACACCATCAAATCATAAGCTGTCACAGCAACTGTTTTTCAGTTAGTTTTTTTTTTTTCTTTCCTTCCTCTCCCCTCCTCCCTTGCTTGCTTTCTCTTAGGAAGCTTCAACCAATTTGCAAGTGTTCACTTCCACAAGGACAAATTTGGAATAGTGAAGAACACCACAATTTATCCAAATGTGGAAGGAAATGAAGGAACCAGGCACCTTGCTAAAGCTAGATATCAAAAATTTGCATAAGTAGTTTCCCAACAACAACAGACGTGCTATTTGGAACAAAATAAATTACACAGACCTTGGCCAACTTTGCGATGGCTTCCCTGCCTGTACATTCCCTGAGTACATTCAGCTCTTCCCTCTCAGAAGGGCGGGTTGGTAACTCTCAGCAGTTAGACCTAAACNGGTAACTGTCTGAAGACTTTGAAGTCATCCTCATCTTTGATGAGTGAGGAAACAAATTCAAAATATTTGAAATGTGAATTGAGTCCTTGTGTCTCTTCTCTGTTAGCTTGCTTGATTTTAGGTAATACCCCCTACCTCTTATCATGAGACCTATCAGGGGATTCAGACACTGGAATCCTAGGTCTCTCTTGAGCCATGTTTCTTTAAAATAAGATATTTTAGAATCATCTTTAATATAAATTTTCATTACATATAATCCATCGCATTTGGTGTTGAGTTATATAAGGACTTTTTCATACAAAAAAAAATACTTTATATTGTTTTGGAATTTAAAGCCATCCCAACAAAGTTGACTATCCAAAATCTGCATCTCTTCCTACTTTTCCTGTGGGGCTAAAGGGAAGGTGCTGTCCGTCCATCTAGTAAAATCCAAAGTGAGAGATAAC
The DNA here is from genome assembly GCA_001675575.1 of Neotoma lepida. Classification (NCBI taxonomy): domain Eukaryota; kingdom Metazoa; phylum Chordata; class Mammalia; order Rodentia; family Cricetidae; genus Neotoma; species Neotoma lepida. Next base: position 12,379 of record LZPO01117505.1, read on the forward strand.
ATAATCACACACATTCATTTCTCAGGGACCTTGGAGGCTCTTATCTGCTGGCTTTTATGATCTCTCATGAACAGCCAGGAATAGCCATTTGCAGCCTGTTTGTAAAGCCATCTTAGTCCGAGGCTCGCCTTTTCCTCTTTTATCACACGGTGATGTTTGGCAGCTAAGTCCCAGTCACCACTGCAAAATGTGCTCTGAGCTCCANTTTAGAATAATGTAAGTATTCTCTGGGAGTGTGGAACATATCAGACATGGAACAGAGGGCAATTATCATTTCAATGAACTACTTTTTAATAGAAGATGTTTTGTGTGCTTTGCTTAGATTTATTGATATGCTGCCCACTGTATATTGTAGCCTGCAGCTATTTAGTTCTTGCTCATCAGCATCTCAAGCAAACATCTCCACCATTCACACAAGGGTGGTTTTTTTAAAGCCTCTGCTCAACTTGATTTTACTACTATATCACCTAGAACATTAAACACCAGACTCTAGTTGTGTGTGTTAAATTACAATTGTTTCTTATTAAGTGTTCCAGGCTACCCATTTTTATTAATAGTTACTTTATTAAATCCTTAATAACACAGATAGAATAGTTAGTTAATTTGTGTGTTGAGCCATGGATGTTAATTTGTAAACACAATAACATACTGCAATCATTTGCATAATAGCATTTTAATCTTTTTAGTAAAAGCTGTAATTCCCTACAAAGTACACTGCAGTAGAAACTAAGCGACTATTGGTAATAATACAAAAGGCCTTAAAATTCNGATCCTATTATGGTGTTGGAACATACCCAAACTGCTTGCATAATCTCTGAAATGTTACTGTTCTCTGATTTAGGTGTCTGTGTCAAGAATAAAAATGAAGTGTAACTGGTACTGTAGACTATTTCCTACATGTAATTTAGTATTCACCAAGCACCAGCACTTTGCAAATAGCTCTAAGGCTTTCCCGAAAAGTTCAGAGCTCCAGCTACACACATTGAGCAAGGAATCCCACAGAACTCACTCCCAAGAGTGAGCAGAGAGAAGATCATGCATATTTGGCATCAGAAAGGTCATTGGTTACCAAAGATTTGGCCACTGAGTCATCTCTCCCATCCCTGCCGACCAACCTGGCCGCCATAGCTGCCTATGAGCAGGAGTGGAGAAGGAATAGGAAAGTGGGTAAGATGCTTACAGAAGNTGTTTCCTGGAGGAAATTCTACAGAGGCTCCAGTTGTAGAGGCAATAACCCCAATTACAAGACTAAAGGGAGAGGTAAAGAGAAAGTTGTGTATAAAAGTCAGGCTAAGATATCCCCTAGATCTGGTAATTCATTAATTCATCTGATTGTGAAACTTGAATGAATAATTTATAGTAGTAATGGAGAAGGGCAGGTGTACACAGTGTTAGCGTTAGGACCTGACACTGTGTGATTCCTCTAACCTTTTGGGAAACTGAAGGCATAGAAGTATCACCCTTATCATCATTTCTGGACAAATAGCTTCACAGATAAGAAGTTACTCTTGCTTTGAAAAAATTGTGTCCTTGCCAAGAGTAAGCCCTGTATATGTCATTGTGGCTTTCTCTCAGCTTCTTCCCCTTGCACCCCCTCCTGGCTACTTATAAGTCACCGTCTTTGACAGCAAAGTGACGTCTCCTGTTTTGCCTTCCGTCTGAACCTCAGAGGACACAATCTTAAAAGGAGGCTTGAGAGGTTAAAGAAGGAGATAAAACTGAGCCTTCCAGAANTGTTTCNTATCCCAGCAATTCATTTTATTAAACNCACAATAAAAGTTTTCATTGCTGAAAGAATAGGTGCATAATTATAGGGACAAATTAACCTTGTTCAAAATGTGAAGACTGGGACAAGGGACTGTGCAGGAACAATTTGGCTCTTGGTTTAACAATGTGATAATGGTCATCTTTGTAACTGCTTTGTGGGTTCCTCTCATGCTGAGGTGAGCCATCTGCTGGGCTGTACTATGACAGCACACATATCTAGATGTCCACGGACAAATATACACAGCATATGTATGAGGTTACCACACAGCACCCAGGTGCTGAACACAAGGATTGTTTGCCCAGTGCAGAACTCAGAAGAGTGTTTGCTTTAACCTAGATGGATAACTTTGAAGTAACCCAGAGAGTCAGCTGGTCATTCCTTTCCTGATTCAACTTCAGGGTTTTCTTCCTGTGAATCTGGGTCTCCACTTTCTCCTTCCTATCTCCCTTTCTTCCTTCCATTTTTTTCCCTTTCTTTCTTTCTTTCTTATCCCTAAACATATCTAAGCAAAAGAATGTTTATTTTTAAATAACTCGCTTGAGATTCTGGGAAACCAGAAAGCACCGAGACAAACAAATGGCTCATGTACTTCCTAGAGCACACAGAGTGTCTGACATGAAACGTCTTTTAACCACAAATCACAAAATAACCACAAAATAACCATGCTATCTAAAGGTAAGGGTAGGGATTGGGCTCAAGTGGGTAGAGTGCATGTCTTGCATGCAGGAGACCCTACATTCAGTCTCAAGCCCTGCCAAAGAAAATGAGTAAATAATAAAAAAAAAATTAGTGTGCCTAATTAAACATATAGATTCTTACTTTCCAGACTACACAGGCTAGGAACTGGATCAGCTCTCATGATGAAAAGCAGCCAGCCTCATCCCTGGTAACTACCATTTTCATTAACAAGATCCATGACCGAGGAAGTATGTGCTAGTGACCCCTGGCCATGCAACCTGCATCCTGTGACTTGCTATTTATTAGCAAGGGTGGATGCCAAAAGACACAGCCCTATGGGGCAGAACTCCTAAGCCATATTTTTCCAGTGGTCAGCATAATAGCAGGGAGAAAATAGGGTGATAAACCAGATGTTCCCAAGATAAGCCAGATGTTATCAAGCCAAGAAGTCTAAAATAGTGTTTACCTAAGGTGCATAAATGAACACACACACACACACACACACACACACACACACGCATGTATGCACACACAGACCCAACCCCAGTTGGTCTCTCTGCATGATAAGCTGATAATAGTAGTTGCAAATGCAACAGCAACAAATGCACAGACTGGATCAGATTGTTGGTTTCTGATTTGTGAGCCTCCAAGATGAACATCTAACTGATTTATGCTCAGAATTTGGAATTTTGTGGTAGACTACAAATGCAAAGATAAGTACAACATAAATTTTTAAAATACTCCATAAGTCTCCGTGAGCTTCAACATTCTTCACTGTTCTTATGTTACAGCCAATTATCTCCCCACTTAAATGGCTATTATTTTCTTACTTGAAGTCTATGCTCTCTGAAAGTGTCATTACCAAGTGTGGCAAAAAATCTGGTTGTGGGCCATAAATTTAATTTAAATGGCAAGCATTTATTGATTGCAAATTGGGAATCCTAGAAATCTTTAAAAAGTGATTATTGTAAATGAATTCACTCTTTCCACACAACAAAGGAGAATTTATTCTCTTGATGATTAAATGAATATAAAATTTTTTCTTACATACTTTGCTTCGCTAAAATTCCAAGAGGTTTACCATTCATAGAATAGTCTTCCTGGCCACTGTCACAGTCAGAGGCAGGACTTCATTACCATAGAAAGTTATAAAATGTCCTCCAAGAAGACAAGAGAGTAAAAACAGACATCATGTAAATTTGTGGGTTTGAGTAAATAGCATCCGCTTGAGGCCACAGGGAGATGGAGCACTCTTTATAAAATGATTTACAAGTTGAAGGAAGTACTTCAGTTTGCAACAGTGAGTAATCACGTGATCAGGAAAGGTATCCATGAAGACCTGATTCCTTTTGGAATGTGTTCAAGTCAACATTACTTGTTGCCTCCCTCTATATATAACTCATATTATCAGGGCTGATGGAATTTTTCTTCAAGGTTCTTTGAATCTTTTCCTGGATGCTATCCCCCTAACCATCTCCCTCCCAGGCCCTAGTATTGCACACAGGCTGTCTGGCTTCTGCTTACTTCCTTTTTGCCTCTACCTCTTAGATCTACCAGCATGATTCTCTTTGATACTATCTCCATCACAGTGACCTCCTGTGGGGCATTAGTTTCNATCATGCAAACTTGTGAACACTTCTCAATGCAAAGTGAGCCCCATAACAGTGTAGCTATTCAACATCTAAACTTATACCATGTCTTCCCATGAGACTGTGTATTTCATTTTGAGTGAACCAAACTCTTCACTTCCAGCCCTACTCCCTGAAAACCTTTCTCTCATTCTTTCAGGAGCCTTGATGAATCTACCCTGCTGTTTTCTTCCATAGCTAGAAATACACACACACACACACACACACACACACACACAGATGTAAACATTTTAAGTGTTATGGCTCTGAGGGAAAAGGTAACCTGGTAGTTGGGATCCAAGGAATACCACGAAGTCACACCACACAACAAACCTTGCACAAGAGATTTATTGGGAAAAACACAGGAGGGAGGTTGCCTCTGCTCCAGTGAGAAGCAACAAAGAACTGAGTGGAAGGCAAGCTTCTACAGGGTTGCTTAGGGGCAGAGTTTTCTAGGGTTGAGATTGGTGGGTTTTCAAGTCCTGAGCTTGGGACAAGCTCAGGGATTGGTGGGATTTTGATCTCACAGATTGGAGGGTTTTGAGCTTAGGGTGAGTTCAAGGATTGGTGGGAATTCAAGTCTTGGAATTGAGCTCAGGCTTTTTGCCCTACATATCAATCATGCAATGTTTGCTAGTTTCATATATATATACATATGTGTGTGTGTATACTTATATATGTATGTGCCTATATGGGCTAGCCAATCTTATTATGCACACATATACATATACATGGCCATACAGTCCTGCATTATTTTTCATGTGTTAATATATAAAAGTATACATACACTTGCACATATATACACCTATAGCCTTGTATTGTTGGATAATTGTTTTACATTTCCACATCTGGCCACCCAAACTAGATTTAAATTTCCTTAGAAAATATAGAGAGATTTCCTTTTTAGCTCTGTAGGTACTGACTTTCTCCTCACCTTTAAGCTGGGAAACCTCCAGTGAAGACAACCAGCAGATCCTTTTATAACACTAAGGGTCTGCTGAATTTGCCAATATTGGTTATTTTAACTTTTTTAGTATGTACATAATATATTCCCATTATTGGAAATGTTAGAATATAAATAGAAAACCACAAGAGAAAATATTAAAGCCACCTATACTCCAATCAAGATGATCAAGTATTATGAGAGTTCCCATCACTTACTTCTTTGATAGCACACAAAAGAACACCTTTCACACAGACAACAAAGAGCCACCACTCACACTTTGGCTACACTAGTTCAGAACCTCAAACCTCACTGAAAGTTGCCCTCATTTCCAAACCTGAGTGCTGGCTACAGCTGTTGAGTGTTCTTCCATTAGCACAGGCTATCTTCTGAGTACATTGTAAGCAATAACCTCCAGAGACTGCATTCCCACATACCAGTGTTCTAAGGAACCCCAAGTAGTTGCTTTCAGAAATACCAGATGAATGAATGAAAGATGTCCATTCACTCGTACCATGGAGGCATTAAGTCGGGTGTAAAATAAAGCACAGACAAGGTGGCTCACAGTGACCCAGAAAGGCCCNGGTGCTAATTAAATAAACCCATACCACCCATCTTTATACAATACTGTGCCGTAAAAGCACTCCTTTATTCTCCACGAAACAATACACAAAGGCAACCAGAGAAGGAAGTCATGTTGCAATATTCTAAAACATAAATCTTGTTACCAGTTTGTTCAGAGACAGCATCCTGTTTTCCTTACACAAGGATCANGCACTGGATTCTGTCCTTATAGGCTCTATGCCCTGTTCCTCAAAGTGGCTTCTGAATTACACCTGGTCTCCAGCATTTACACATCCAAGTAAGGGTGTTGCAAACACAAGTTAAATTGTGTGCAGTGAGTGACTCAACCAACTGTATGTAGGCACAGCTTTTGTCACACTTACAATTTATTCCTTCGTAAATTGTGAGTTCAACTGCATTATTTTGTGTATAAATATGTTTGTTTGTATAGGGTATTTGTATAGTGTGTGTGTGTGTGTGTGTGTGTGCGCGCGGGTGCTCATGCACACTCATATGGAGGCTAGACGTTGATATCAGGTGTTATCCTAATCAGTCTCCATCTTAGTTTTGACACAAGATCTCCCACCAGACATGGAGTTGACCAGTTGACCTGCCTGACTGGCCAGCAGGCCCCTGGGATCTTCTTGTCTCTGCCTCCCAAGCACCATTATAGTCATGTACTATCATGCTTGCCTTCTAACATGGGTGCTAAGAATCCAAATTCAGGTTCTCATGCTTGTGCGGCAAGCACTTTATCCATGGAGCCATCTCCCCAGCCTTTCCATGCCATTCTTCCATTGTCATTCCTTATTTTATGTTTGTGACATTGAGTAAAAACTCAAGATTTACACATATGCTAGAGGCCGAAAGGAGGTGGATACCCCATACTCCCAACACTCAACATCACCTGATGGTTCTGTTGTACCATGGAGTCAGCCTAAATCTCACTCACTGCTTTGATTATGATTGAGAACCCCATGGCTAGTTTCCAGCAATGACATCAATGTGCAACTTGAGTCAGGGAAAAATGGTTAACTCCTTGATCGCTTATTTCATCCTGAGAAGCTCAGGCACCTTATAATGCTTACAAGTGACAGATCAGCTCAGGNAGGGCCCGGACTGTTTGGCTTGCTCAAGGCCAAGGCCTTCTCAAATGTGATGAGGCAGGGCTTTGAGGATCAGGAGAAAGGGAACCCAGGAGGAAAGTCCATGCGAGTGGGTGGCCCTGGGAAACAGCTCTTGTGAAAAGCGACTTTGGCAGAGGGCACATGGGGCCACAGTCAGGCAAAGAGAACTCTGTCCCTGAATATGGAGCAACTCAGTTTTAGAATTTCACTAATGCTCACTTCTGTTTCCCATCATGAGAGAGATGTGTGTTAGTTTAACACTAGAGGGCAAAGAGTGAGGGAGTCAGCACACTGTGGTGACAGGGCTCATGACGCTGTTGCTGGTGGTAACAGGGTTGCCACATATGACCTTACCCTTCGCCTAGTCAAAGAAGAAGGAATCCTATGACATCAGAGAGGACTGCTGTGAGCCTTTGTCAAAACAGTCATTATCATCCTCTGGCACTAAGAGAATACCTAACGCATGAGTCTTGAGGTCCAGGCGTCTCTATAATCTTATCTGGAGTCTCATTCTTTGTATATCCAACGCTGTACTATGTTTCATCTCAGCAATCNGACCAAGTCATTTTTGCATTTCATAAAGGGGAACTTTAGTGACTAAAATAATAATAATAATAAAACCATGACTTGTCAAGTTCAGCATCAGTCATTCATAATCAAACAGCTCTTTTTTGCAACGGGCTCTGCACATTATAGGGTATTTAGTGTCATTCCTAGTCTCTACCTACTAAATACCAGTGGTATCACCTTGTCATCTACTCCTAGCAATCAAACATACCTCCAGACACTGTCAAATATCCCCTGGGGGTACAAAATTACCTTTGGTTTAGAATCATTGGTTTAAAATGACCTAATGAGAAATTAAATTAAATGAACCATGTATTTTAGAGCATTGCAAACAATTCTATCAGTGTAAGAAGNTCTATAGGGAAACAAAAGAGTGTTGTAGCATAGATTAAGCATCTATATATAGATAACTGATGGGCTGCTGAGCCCAAACTCCTGAAGCTATCAATGAGAAGTACCCCCGCAGATTCTACAACATGAAATATGGGGACATAAGGTCATGGGGAAAGTTCCGAAATCAGCCTCCCAGGGAGGTAGTGATTACCATATTACCTACCCCCACCTTTCAGTTATCCCAGAACCATCNTCTACAAAATGTGCGGCATTCACCCAATATGGAATAGCCATAGCTGATCTTCAGATAAGAGGTCTATAGAGATGGACATGCTTTAAAAGAACTGTTTATTTAATGCTGCATGACTTAGAATGGGCCTGTAACCTGACAAGTGTACTGGCGGAGGAATGTTCAATTTGCCAGTTCTATCCAGCCACGTCCTTGTGTGAACTTTCTAAGACCCAGCTGAGAAGCCTGGGAAAGTATAACCAACCACAAACTTGGTGTTCCCTCCACTTTGCTCACTCCCGAGCCCTTAGTCCCCTACCTGAAGTATTCTCTTATGTATGAGAATGGTAATGTCCCAGGCATGTTACAGAATCTTAGCTATCCATAGAACTGACAAGCACCTCAATTCACCAGCCACCCAGTGCCTCCACACAGGCCAACACAAAAGGGAGACATTCTGTTCTATTTTTAAGGATATTGAGCAAAGAAGCAGCTTGATACATCTTTGTAAAGGATGGCTGTCACCCAAGAATCACTGTCTCCCTATTTTTATCAATGATATAGACTTTGAAATCAGATAAATTTAGAAATTCAATGTTAGGTCTTTATTTGTCAACTGTGTGATTTTGGTGAAATAGCTTAACTTTCTTTGAAACTTGGTGCCTGCATGTATAAAATGAGAATATATACATATATACATATATATGAAAATACATGGAATAATATATGAAAACAAAAGGTTATTTTGAAGAATGTGTGTGTGATGGCATACAGAAACCTGGAGTGTTCCAAAATGGTAGCCAACATTGTTACTAATTATTGCTCATCAGCATTATAATTTTTATCATGCATTTATTCAACAATCATTTATTTATTCAGTACCACCTATGCACTGGGTGGTATAAAATTTAAATTATTATAAAAATGTGCTCTCTTGAAGAACAGAGATTTTAATTGGGTAAGTGGGAAGGCAGTAATGTACTGACCAGTGGCTAACGTAAGTCTTGTGTGCAGCCTAGCACAGAGGGGCTTAGAATCTGTTAGACGATGGTGGTACTGATGCTGATTTTGATGCTGAAAATTAGTTGATTTGGCAATTTGCACCCAATTCACTTGTCACAGTACTCACTGAATGCTTATCACTATAAGAAATGATTTATTTTCAAGTAAATGAGTCCCGATCTTGTGAGAGTGAACCTCGTTTCTCTGAGTAACACTTTAATAGGAGTAGATTAACATTCTTTATTATAGGGTAGGCTCATAATAGGCGTCTAGAGTCTGGGAGGTAATTCTCACTACTGAAAGGTAAATGAATTTTGACTAATTTATAAGTACNTACTAGATTTGTTTTGAGTTTAGAAATTTTCCATCATGCGAGAAAATTAGGGGTATGAAGCAATAATATAATAGCAATAATCAAAACTGTTCACCTACAAGGTAAAACAACAGCGATAGACATTAACCCCTTAGTGAAAAAGAAATGCCTTATTCTGCATTAATTCATTTTAGGCACCATTTGCTGTGAGGTCCCTTTCTGTGGGAACAAAAGGGAGTCAACAGCTTGACACTTTTTTTCTTCCTTGTCCCCAAAGCTTTCACAACCTCTTGTATTTCAACACAGTTTAACACACTCTGCTGTCAGACCTTAGCACCTTCATTCTAAAAAGCACTGTATTCCATAACATAACGACCACTGTGTTTCCATAACATAGAAATTCTCTAGCTGTGATGACAAATTGCCTACTGGCGACAGTGTAAGAGCACATATAGGACCAGGCCTGGCACCACATGGGTTTGGCACAGGCCAAGGTCAACGAGAAGTTAAATTCTCCAGAGGAGATGCTTACCTCAAATATGTTCGCAGGCTCATTGTTGTACTGGTTGGATATGATTTCTGATTGGTCACTGCACCACTTCAGTCCACCCAGAAAGCTGTCTGTGTCCAAGTCATTCACATCAAGTTCAGAAAGGTCAAGTTCGGGAAGATCTGGGCAAAGAGGCTGGTCCTCACCAACCAGAGCAGCACACTGCGGGAGACAGCAAAGAAAAAACAAGGGTTACTAACAGCAGGAATTCACTAAACAGCAATAGCATGTGATAGGAATTAAGTCTGGTTAATTCAACCACAGCACCAAAGCTGGCTCTGGGCTTTAATTGCCAGGGGAAACACCTTCCATTCTTTATTCACTGAGCTCCTCCAGGAGTATTTTGTCTAATTTCCCCCGTCCAAATTCTAAACTCAAATCCAAACTAAGTACCATGTTTGCATGAAGGCCTCCTTGAGTCTTCCAGTTAGAAACCAACAGAATTTGTTCCTACCTCCAGGGTAGTTATACTCAGTGACTTATAGTTAACTATGCACATGATTTTATTCTGTCCTTATCATAGGATTGGTTTGAGAGAAGTATGCAAGTGAATTTGTACCTTGGAATCACCATCAGATATAATGGATTTCCCAATGAACAACTGCTCACTGAGATAACAGAACTCAAGAATTAGACTAGGAAAACTTCCTCCGTGCCCACTCCCTTTAAGTATTATAATCCATTTCATTCATTTAACAACTAATGATGCAAGTCCTCTGACTCATCTATGGCTCTCTTGAATTGTTATTTAAATCATTTACTCTCACTTGACTTTTTATGAGTTCCCTGACTTCATCCTTAGCAGGTCAAATGCAAGTTCCTTGAGTTAAAGAACAAAATTCATATTATTTTTTGATGTGACCTTTATAGCTTTCACTGGGAATATTTCGCAAGAGGTGTGTGTGTGTGTGTGTGTCTGTCTGTGTGTGTGTGTGTGTGTGTGTGTGTGTGTGAGAGAGAGAGAGTGTGATGACCTGTCACCTAAAAGGGAAAAGCCAAAGTACTGTACCATGATTATTATATTTTGTGTTTTATTGAGGTACATCAAAACTACAGTTGTTGTGAATTTAAAAATGATTATATTCGTATGGAGACAGGAAATGGTTTCAATATATTGAAAGGTTTAAATACTTATCAGGAGGGTTATTTTACATCACTTTTTTTTTAACCTCTTTCTGGGATTCGGAAAGTCTATCCATGTCCCTACCCATTGCTTTCTGAGGAAATCAGAACGCCTTACCAATGAGATGGTCTCCTAACATTTAACTGGCTAATTCGTTTTTGAGCCAAGTCTCAGTGCTCTAAAGAACCACAGAAATGCTTACTACAGTGGTCTAATGACAGCAGAGTCATCACAGCTTCATCCTCTCACCAGCTATCTGCCTGAATCTAAGCATTCACATGCAGAGACAAACAAGGCCCTCATGCCTCTCCTTTCCAAGGTGGCAGAGAGCAATTTAGTGGTTCCCATCCAGGCAGCAGTGGGACATAAGGCTGATGAACTTCCTTGATATTTCGATTTTGAATAAAATAAGTTTTGTGCAGACTTGATTTCTGGACACCCCTGTCATCGCTGGCAGGCAGGTTGTATCACACAGGTCATATGCAGCAGTGTGATCTAGAGCCACACGCTGAGGAATAAGGACTGGGAATGGAATCAGCAGGTAAGGAGAGGGGGAACAGAGTCTGCATACCATTGCAGTTTGTCCAGAAGACCACCAGGCTCCAGAAGATCCCCAAAGGCAGGCACATGGCCATGCCAAGAAACAGCATACTCCCCCACCCCCTGCCAAAAGTCTTCTTTCTCATTATGTTGTACTTTTCTCTGTATTATCTGAGTCAGCCCAAAGCTACAGGTCGGAAAACCTGACTAGGTTTGTAAGTGGAAGTCGGGCTAAAAAGAGTAAATCCCGTCCCCGTAGAGTGTTACTGTTTGGTTATGGTTGCAACACTTCCAAGGCTCCATTCTTATCCACACTACTCATCCTCAGAGCACAAGCCCCTTTCCTTAACTCTTCCTCAACACCGTCAGTGCAGAGACAAGGGGAAAACTTTGTCAACAGTGCAGAAAACCACACAGGATGTCACAACCAAAGAGAGCATCTAAATTAAAACTGAGGCAAAGGACAGCCTGATCTACCTATGGCTGTGACTCCTGTCCCGGGGCACAGAAGGTGTGTTTTGGAATGGTAAATTGTCACACTGACGTGCTGGGAGACAGCTTCTTGCCATCTTTCTTTAACTACTCTCTCTAAGCAAGACTAGTTTAAAGACCCTATAACTTTCAAGAATATATATACATATATATATATAGCTTTTGACTACTATTGAATGGATAAGGTCAATTTGTTGTTTTAGTATCCTCTATCTTTCTTGGCTTTCCCCTCTCTCCCTCTCTCCCCTTCCCTCTACGTCTCTCTCTCTCACTGCTCATGCTTATTCTTATGTTACGGCTCAAAATAGTGTCTGTGCTTTGCCAATGTTGACATCCTGATCAAATCAATGCTTCTGAATGTAGCATTATCCCCCTGTTCTGAAACACATCTGTAGAANCAATTGTTCCTGTTATTAATTCATATTTGGACTCAGACAATGCCAGACTTAGCAGCCTGAGACCAGGAACTGTCCTTGTCTGACATGCTGGTTGATGGCTCCCCTATATATCTGTAACAGGTGTGCCTGGAGGAATTACACAGATATTCTACTGCCACTTTGCATCTGTGACAGCAATTTCACAACTGTAGCCTTAGTTTTACAATAAGATTTAAGAGACTGAAATAGTCACTAAACACAAAAGGCTAATTATTGTACGTTATTTCACCCCAACAGACTTTTCCCTTAGTTAAGGAGCAGACAATAAATTAGCTTAACTGCATGGATGATAATGATTCATTATAATTAAGTATAATTCTCCATTAACCTTTCCGAGGTTTGGGTGCCATTGATGGTAAATTTTAAAGAAAGAGAGGAGAGAGAGTGGACTCCATAGTATTAATTATATTAATAAAAAAAGAATCTTAACTTCTGATAAAAACATTAGTTGAAGTGGGAGGAGGGANGGAGAGAGAGGCAGTAAGGAATGACAGTCTTGGTGAAGTGTGTCATGTGAACTGTCTCTATCAATCTTAGTAACCTTATTGTACATCACCTCCATTAAGCTGTGAAACACCAGGGACTCTGGGTAGCTCTGGTGATTTGGGCTTTATTAACCAATGCACTGTCCTGTCATTATGTGTGAAAGGGCATAATAGGTTTTAAGATGACAGCAAACATTAATGATTCAAAAAATGAAAGCTGCCCACGCTACCTGCTGCTTGTAATATTTCGACAGGCAAGGGTGATTCTCAGAGCCACGGCCACGAAGGCACAGGTTTCTAGCAACTGGCGGTCTACTGTGCAGCAGTGACTAGCCAGTCACAGCTAACCCAAGACCCAATCCGAGGCTTGACACTGAGCCCCAATCCCCTCCTCCTTAAGAAAAACAAACAAACAAACAAACTTAAAGCCATTGTTGTAAATGGCTGGGAAGCTTATTCGCAAACAACTGCAGGAATTCTGACCATGGAAGCAAATCTTCCGCATTTCCTTTAGATCAGCTCTTCGATCTCTGAGCGGCATCAGGAACATACAAGCCACAAAAATGAAAGTGGATCGAAAAGACCCATGCCGGCCAGACAACCACCCACTGGGTACTCTGGCTACTCCAACAATTAGGACTTTGAAGCCACTTAGAACTCAGATTCCCAATAGCCATAGGACACATGAATTATCCATATCTATTCCGCCTTACCAAGAAATCACAACAAGATAAGAATAACTATAACCAGCAAATCCGATCTGCCAAAGCCAGGAGAAGGCAAATAGGGCCAACATCTGCAAACCCAGCAAAGAGTTAAGAACCCAGGACACGCCTGGCTAGATAGGAAAAATGCATTCGCAGGCGGCCTCGCCAAATCATTTTCACTTTAGATGTGTATCGCCGCACCACACGGACATCTTATTTAATCAAATCACGTGTGGCACTTGACCCTCCCCCTTACCCTACGTGCCCCCGCTACCGGGAGGAAGCACCATTGTTAGTTAGCAGCTCCTATCCTCCGCGCTATTCAATTCAGGTCCATCTCACCAGAGTCCACAAAAGTTTCACTTGTTTTCCAACTTGCCCAAACTTTCTGAGAACATTCCATTGTACTGAATGCAAACACGCCGAGGTCCTCTGTCCCCAGCTAGACTCCGGAGATTACGAGGAAACTGCTTGTGTTTTTTCCTCCCCTGTATGAATTGTAGCCAGCAGAGACTGTGGAATTGATGTATTGCGGTCTATTTTTACACAAGCAGTGAGTAGCTACACACACACACACACACACACACACACACACACACACACACACACACACACAC
>LZPO01117505.1:28658-56654 GCA_001675575.1 Neotoma lepida
CCCCATGCGTCTAAATATAATTTATAAAGCACCATTCATTTAAATTCCCATCCCACTGAGGTTAATTTAGTGTGTTCTTTATTGTCTGTCCCCTTAGAAGAAAAACATTGGTGACTTCCCTCAGTTATTATAGTCAGCTGCTCAAACAGTAAAGTGAAAGGAAAAAATACAAAACAAATAAAGGCCCACCAGCCTNCTGCCTGCTTCAGACCCTGGATAAGGGGTCTGTTCCCTCTGATGTCCACAGCAAGTTGCTCGCAAATTTCTAAATAGTGTGATGAAATAGACAGTTTGTCATCCGTGAATAGAACATGATGGCCAACAGCTTTGACATCTTATGTTAGGTGAATGCACCTGACTGCCACAACTGTCCTCTTCCAGGCAGCAGGAAAGTGCTATGGATTTAATTTTCTAATCCATAAATAAATAAATAAATAAAAACAAACAAACAAACAAATAAATAAATAAATAAATAAATAAATAAATGCCAGAAAAGACAGCCTTGAGGAACACTTCCTACATGCAATTAGTAGCATTACTCTGTACTTCCACAAAGAAACACTCATTTTCTTGCCAATTAGATTTTTACTTAATGTAAAACTTTGGTAAACTATTAAAATTCAGGACAAAGGTCATTAGCTCTACCCTCCACACAGTCAACTGTGAAATAATATTGGCCACTTGGCTACAAGGAGTCAGTGGTTATTAATTATTATCACGACAACCTGGCGTCCTGATGGTGACCAACACTTCGGCTTCTAGTCTTTCATTTGTTAGGCATCCNCCATCCTTTCAAAAAATCCCATTCACACCTTTTAGAGATGTTCTCTGCACTGGATCACTCTGTGTGCATNACCGCTTTGATATTTTAACCAGCTCACACTGAATTGTGGCAGTTTTCTTGTATGTTGTTTGGGTCACCTAATTCTACTTTGGAAAACTAATCAGATCAGCAGATCCATGAAGCTCAAGGTATATTTNAAACAGCGGTTCTGTGCTCTACTTTCACAATGAGGCAATGTGAGGATAAAGACATTCCATGGCTAATAAACAAAGACATACTGCACTCTTGTCCTTAATGTTTCTACTGATATGTAAGTCAACTTTAAACTGGCTTGTAGAACAAGGCAGGATACCGTGTACTAGTTTCTCAGGCTTCAGAATCACAACTCTAATGAGAAGGATGTTTTAGAAGTCTTATCATTTGGTTAATTAACTCTTCAGATTAAAAATCCTCTTCTGTCCAGCTTTTTTTTTCTTTCCTCAAGAGAATTTAAATTGTTAGTTGCTCACCCACCTTGGGTTTTCTGGTTCCCCAGGCAGTTTCTATATTTAATTCTCTCTCTGCCTTGACTACTGTTGTCCTCTCTGTAGCTTGCCTCTTGCTCCTTCCCCAACTTTGCCTTCAAGATTTCCAAATGTTTGCTTTCAATCAACAAACATCTATAGAAACCTTACCATGTGTACAGCCACACATTGCAAAGGCTGCTAAAAACGGCATACAAGACAAGCACAGGGGAGCTTACAATTTGCAGGGAGGACTAATCCTTAGGGAAGGAGAACAGTTTTCTANATGAAAGCAGTCTTGCCTTGTTCAAAATCCTTTTCTATTCTTTAAGCATGCCGTGCTCAGGGACAAGGTCCTCATGCTGACCATCACAAGTCATATCCNAATCAACCCACGTTTTGGCAAAACAATGGACAGAGGTATTTATTAACACTTAGTGGCTGCCCATAGTGTTGTATATATACACAGAGTAGATCCCAGCCCCTTAGAAACCTTCCCTTCAGTAGTTCTGTTAACAATTGTTTTCCAAGATCCCACCACTGCTGGAGGCAGGAAAACCTATCCTTTAAGTTGATAATGTGTGTGTGTGTGGGGGGGGGTGATCAAGGGAAATGGAGAAAGAGAATTCAATTTGATATGAAGTATATTTGATGATGTGTTTGTGTTTCCTTCCCCACTCCTACCCCAAAGTATAGGCTTTTTGTGTTCTTCATACTCTATTTTACACAAAAGTCTATTTCTAAAAAGTAAAGACAATTATACAAACCAAAATATTCAAACTTAAACACCACAGACAATAACAAGACCATGAGTTTCAATGTCATTGTTTTACTGTGAACAGAGAAGGAATCTCAAAAGTGAAGACTAACAGCATAATTTTCTTTGTCCATTTACTCTTAAAGCTTGCAATAATGTATACAAGAGTAAATTGGATGCTAAATTCTTTAAAGAAGAAAGGTAGAGAGGGAAAATTATGGGCAGCCAAGCTCATGTGAGTGAGGCAGTAAAATCAGCATATCCTATAGGACAGGCTAATCAATTTTGGCCCCAGAATACTCCCTGAAAAGAAGCTANNTGCCGATTTTACAGCTGAGAAAAAATACACAAGCCAGAAAGGGCAGGCAGATCTTAGATAGTTAGATAGCCCTTCTCAGAAGAATTATAGTATCTATCCCCAAATCAAAGAACTTGCAAAGACCTGTGAGGCAACCCCTGGAAAGACACATGTACAAAGGGAAACCAACATTCCCAGGACTTCAACCTGCCTGGAGCATTCTTCCAGAATGAACAGGGGCCTTTCCAGAATCACTAACATTTGTGGAGTTAATCATTGCTAAAAGGCATTCAATTGTTTGCTTTTAATTCCTAGAGGCCCTTGATCCTGACACCCCCACATTGCTTTCTGAGCACATACTTTAGGACTCTAGTTTGAAGCTCAGATAATAATAAGGCTCCAGGGTTGCAAGTAGGCTAGAATATAACAGAGGTCTCTACTCTGTGAATGCTCTCAAACTCAATCTGATTTTATAGGAACTGCGATGGTGGCATCCAAGGGAGCAAAGATCCTTCAGCGAAACAAGTGGAGGGTGGAGAGGATGAACAACTTTAGATGCCTGGTAACATTTGTGTTTTCCTTTTTTTTAATNAACAAGATTTGATCGACATGTTGAACAACACAGCTCTCACCCCCAATAAAGCCTTCTGCAGAGCCCTATGGAATGGAGCCAGCCTCAATTTTAAGTTAGACCTCAAAAATGTGCTTTTGGCATTTTTATATAACAACCCAAAATAACATGGTTATTAAATTAATCTGAGCTGTAGTCAGTTGGACTAATTTAAACATAAAGCAAGAATTGTGCTTACTAGGAACACAAATAAGAGATAATAAAGCATTGATTAAAATCTGATATTGTCTGATGTTTAAATTGAACATATTGGTGAAGTTATAGATATTTTCATTTATCTTAATTATTTCAGGTTAATTCATTTATAGTGTTCAGAATGATTACTTAGATAAGAAATGATTAACAGAGTTACTTGTCAGTATTATTTTCTGGAATCAAAAATAAGGTACATTGCATATTTTTAAATGTGGAATGCATTAAAATTTAAAGTGCTATTGTACCCCAAAGTATAATATTAAATTTAGTAAGGATGATGTTTTATCCCACTACCCATATTTACTGCAGACTAGGGAAAATAAGGTATGTAAATTGTATAAATGGAGAAAGAAAAAATAATCAAACTGTGCCCCAGGTAGTTAGTTCTGGGCTTGTGTCTTATGCTTATCAGTTTAACCATTCTTGACTTTGTGGGAGAGAGCTGTACTTTACAAATAGCAAGAAAAAGAAGAAGGAGAAGGAGAAGGAGAAGAAGAAGAAGAAGGAGAAGGAGAAGGAGAAGGAGAAGGAGAAGGNGAAGGGGAAGGGGAAGGGGAAGGGGAAGGAGAAAAAGAAGAAATGAATATTATTATTATTATTATTATTATTATTATTATTATTATTTTTGGAAACATCATACAACCTTGGAAAATTTGGTGGGTGGTTTTTGGGTTTTTTTCTGTCCATATTTTTTTAATACCTTGATATTTGTATTTTACCCTAGCAAGCTAAAAAATGCATCTCTAAAATGTGGAGGCAGATAAATGGATTATCACCCTAACTAGCAATTACCTTGAAGGTCTAAGCTAAATTTTAGGCACCATATGAGATCTTACTTGATATTAGCAACTCAGATATGGGAATTTTAAAGAAATTTCCTTGGCAAAGAATGACACATCTAGAATAGATGGTCATTTTTTACAACTACATCCAAAAACATAGATATCACATACACTTGGTAGGGTTACAAATGGATACATCTTTTTTCCTAGAAGGCAAATAGGTAATATGTGTCAAGAATGTTCTAAACAGATAGCCCATGGATCCAGAAATTTGAATTCTACAGTTACCCAAAGAAATAATAGAAGAGTGCATATAGATTTTTCAGTGTGAAAATCNACTATGCTATATCATTCATGTCATTGAAAACTTGAATGCAACATAAATGCCCAACCTTGGGTAGTCTAGTTAGAGAATTATAAAGAAGTGTTTATGCACATGGCATCAACGCTACCATGAAAATCCTACAAAATACATTTAGTAGCATAATGGGAAATTGTTTTAAATATATTGAGGTTTCTGATTAGATTTGGAGTAATAACAACCATAAAAATTCTAGCTAAAAATTTACACACACATGTAAACATGCTGGCAGGAAGAAAGGGGTGGGAGACTAGTTTACAGTGCTGAGGACACTGTACACATGTATTAATTTTCTGTAGCGTGTGTCCATAATTTCCAAATTTTCTTAGATAAACCTGCATCACTTTTATATTCAGAAGCAGATTAACCATTTTTTTTCTTTTTAGAAATAGAGANAGATGTAGAATTAGGGCCATGGCTTCTTAACAAACATGAGACGGAACAGGTAGAAACAGCCCCGGACATCCAGAGTCATCCTCAAAATACTCCTCATCTACTTAAGAGGANGCCATTCTTATAAAGTCTAACATTCTCTTTCCTCAGGCTGGGAGGTCTGGCCCAACACTAAGAGGAGTCTCTTAAGATCTTCTAAAACCTGAGTTTCAGAGGCCAAAGGTAGATCAAGTTTGCCTCAGACATCACTATCATCTTTGTTTTGTTTTCTTACTAAAAATTTTATCAAATTAGGCACATACTCTTTTAAAAAATATAATTATCCTTGGGAGGGTTACAATTTCAACCTCTTACATAAGGCATCTGTTTGTTATTCCTGGTTTTCCTTCCCTTTTGGCATACAGGTCAGGAGCATAAATCAAGAGAGAAAAAGAAAGAGTAGTGTCTTCAAGCATTATCTGATTTACAGAGTAAGAATATTTGTTAGGAAGAGAGTCTATTGACCAGGGGTTGGGGTTGAGGTTCAGTTAGAAAAGAGTTAGCCAACCCCTGCTCCCAAAAGGGCTTCTGCTAAAGACACCTGGAATTGCCTTGATGGGGAAAACACAGTTTCCATTTCAAACTAATGACTTGCAAAGTGCCCTCCTAAAACAACCAGTCTCCAAACGTGGAGCTGCCTACATAAAGGATCATGTGATGCTGCCGCTGTTGAAGATGGGACTTTCAGATACCACAGGGAACCAATCCACCTTCCTTTCCCTGGAGAAGAATCTACAGAAATGGAAACTTCTCCATGTATCAATTGAACCTAATGTTCCTGTAGTTTCCCAAGCTTTTCCTGGAAGTTCCTCTTCCTACATGTGGTTGGTGATGATTTTGACCATAAGGAATGTAAGAAGAGCAATAGCAAGGTGAAAACCAAGGTTGGAGGGGTTCAAGTGGTTCCTGGAGACTCCAGTCTGTCTGATAACTAAGGTCACCCAAAGTGGAAGGCAAAGGATAGATGGAAAGAGCCGCAGTCCTCACTGGCTGTGTCACTAGGCTGCAATCTGGCTATGGGTAGTTCATTCACTGATGCTGGGCCTCGGTCTCTTTATCTTTCAAATGAGATGGATTCAATTATGACTAAGATCACTCCCTGCCAATTCTAAAATGCTATGGTGTGAACATCATGACAGATGTAGGCTAATCAGGAAGACCTTTGCACAAGGTGAACCCCAACATCTTAAGTCACAGACTCTGGGGTCAGTGGTAATACGCAAGTTCCATACCAGTTTGTGAAAGAGAGCACAACTTCATTACTTCCCTTCTTATGAGTATTTAATTACTAACTGTTCTAGGAAAAGAACTCGGGAGAACTGATATCTATCACACTATAAACCACATGACATTAAGTCACATGCAAAACAGAGCCACTGTTTGAACAGTAGGTCTAAAAACCACACAACTGGTATGGTGTGGCTGTTTACTTACATCTGCATAGAGATAGACTATAATGTACCAGCATGTGATTTGGTTTTTAAAAGATAAGGAAGCAGTGTTACTGAGAGAAGATTGAAGGAAGAAACTGCATCCTAAGGTTAAGATTTTGAAAAAGAGAAGGGCTTTGTAGCAGTTAATCAGAATTTTAAGTAACCCTCCTGTCTGTTAATATCATAGTCATGTTTCTTAAATAAAAATCTTGTGGTATTGAGTAACAGGAACCTTCCATGTAAATTTTGGGGGAGAGGATCGGGTAAGATTGCTGCATAGTTCAAAGGAAGAAAAGAAGGTCATATGCCTGCTCATTCGCATAACATTATTTGTGGTAATAATTTATCTGTGTTTTCTAATAAAATTTATCTGAGGGTCAGAGGAAAAATGCAGCCGCCAGCCACCAGTAGTAAACAATAGCCATGCAATTTAGCACACGCCCTTAATCCTGTCTCTTATACACATCTTCCACATTGAACAACCTGTATTCTATATCTTTTTCTATGTCTAGGCCAGCTGTGCTGTACACAAGTAGTTTATCAGAATGGATTGCTTCTTCACCTCCTTTTACAACCAAAGTCTCTACTCCCAAGATTGAACTTTCTATCCTCCATATTCTTAGATTTGCTTCCACTAAGAGCACCTAAAAATAGGCCATACCTAACTTTTCCCACAGCCTCACAAAGCACCAAGTAGAAAGTCCAATCTGGATCTCTGCTGTGGGTATTTTNAGTCTGCATGTCCTTTGTCTCCTCCATCCTATCACCTAGGGCCACATCATAAGTAAAAGCTTGGGGCAGAGAAGCTTGCTGGAATATGTCATGTGCTGAAGCCTCCTGAGAACCATCTCTCAGCTGTGTTTTTTACTTTTAAGGCTAATAAATACCCCAAAACTTTTTCAATAATGATTAATGATAAATAAACACATTCTTACTTTGAATATTATGATTATCAAAGCTCAACTATTTGAAAACATGAAAATGAATGAACTTCTATATACCTAAGGGCTGTCTCTTATACACATCTAGATGTGTATAAGAGACAGGTCTAGGCCAGCTGTGCTGTACACAAGTAGTTTATCAGAATGGATTGCTTCTTCACCTCCTTTTACAACCAAAGTCTCTACTCCCAAGATTGAACTTTCTATCCTCCATATTCTTAGATTTGCTTCCACTAAGAGCACCTAAAAATAGGCCATACCTAACTTTTCCCACAGCCTCACAAAGCACCAAGTAGAAAGTCCAATCTGGATCTCTGCTGTGGGTATTTTNAGTCTGCATGTCCTTTGTCTCCTCCATCCTATCACCTAGGGCCACATCATAAGTAAAAGCTTGGGGCAGAGAAGCTTGCTGGAATATGTCATGTGCTGAAGCCTCCTGAGAACCATCTCTCAGCTGTGTTTTTTACTTTTAAGGCTAATAAATACCCCAAAACTTTTTCAATAATGATTAATGATAAATAAACACATTCTTACTTTGAATATTATGATTATCAAAGCTCAACTATTTGAAAACATGAAAATGAATGAACTTCTATATACCCAAAGGTACACAAACCTCATAAACATAATGTGAAGCAAAAGCAGCCACACACAAAACTACAATACCCATGATTCCATTTCAGTAATCATCAAAATGGAGGAGTCTAATCCATGCAGCTAGAGGACAGAATTGGCTACACTTGGTGGAAGCAAAGACACAGTGGGGGAACTGTGGTCTCTTTTTTGCTATCAGTTCTGGTTACGTGGCAGGGGAAATAAATTTATCTCAAGCCTTTTGATAAGGGTTGACTTTCATGAATGACAGTGTAGTTCAGCAAAAGGATCAAATACATTGAGAAGAAAGAGCCAGTAATACTACTATACCACCATGTTTAAACATTTACTTTCTGTTAATTAAAAAAAAAAATTCAAATTTTAGCTTACCTTCTTAGGTTATTAAACCACTCAGAGAAATAGGAATGAGATAGGTATCAAGACACTGGAACCAAAAAGGGTTTGTTTGTTTGTTTGTTTGACCTTGGAAAACCACTTAACTTTCTAGATCTTTTTGTTTGTTTGTTTGTTTATGGATGGGATTAAGTGTTGTATNTATGTACTACTTAAGTAATAAAAAAATTTTTTTCTGAATCAAATATTTTAGTACAATTATCTTTGGTTCAAAATTCATTTTTGAACCAAAAGGTGACATGTGACTTGGTTTGAAAATGTAATCTGCTTCTCCAGAAAAATGGCCCCGAAAATCATACTGTGGACATCTGTGAGCTCTCAAGTGAGCTACCAGCACCATCCATACAATTGACAATGAAGATGTCTATTTGATATAGTCTGCACTAGGGTTAAATGAGGTATCTACTAGTCCTGTGACTGTGACTAGCATATAAAAGTATTCAATAGTGATACCTGCTACTCACATACAAATACCTAAAAATTAATCTAGTACCAGGCACAAATAGAGTTTGACTTGCCTAGTTTCCTCATCTAAATGAAAGAAAGAATGAAAGAACTAAGGAAGGGAGCAAGGGAGGGAGAGAGAGAGAGAAGGAAGGAGGGAGGGAGGATGGGAGGGAGGGAGGGAGGGAGAGAGGGAGGAATGCATGAAGGAAGCTTCAGAAGACAATTCAAGCCAAACTGTTGTTCACTTCCTGTCCTAAAGTGACTTTCTCTGAATGGCTCAGTCACCACAACTAACCGGCATGCCCAGTGCCTGTTGAGTTCTTTCTCTGCCCACCTAAAGAAAAGGAAAACCAAACAAAACAAAACCAGCCCTCGAATTTTTTTTTTTTTTAACAAAAGATAAAAGTACTAAACTATTTGATTTGGAAACCTGTCCTGGCTCTGTTTCTGAAGAGACCATTTTGTTTCCAACCAGCAAGCAGGCCACAAAAGTATCTGAGTCCAAGATCTTTTGAGAAAGTCTCTAGTAAGAAGCAAGCATATGGTGCATAAGAACTGACCAGAGACCATGAGTTTGCCAATGTGGGAGCTCCAAGAACATTGAGGCATACTTTAAACAATGACNTCTGAAACACACAGAAGGCAGGAAGGGAAGCAAAGACAGGGCAGTAAAACAATGCAGTGTAAAGTCACTTTTGCCCCCAAGTAGCCTATCAACTAGACTGTCTCATCGTTCACACCGGTAGAAAAATCTCTGATCAATCACACAATTACTTTTGAAATTGTTGAAGAGACACAAGGAGTAGCTTTTTATATTTTGTTTTCCATGTTATGAGTTTTAAGTTTTCAAAATTGAAATAGTCCATAAAATATGCCTATGATTTCCAACTCAGCATGAGAAATGGAATGTGAAATACCTCATTAATAATTTATAGATTACATGTTGATAAAATATTTTGGATGTACTCTGTTAAATAAAAGATCTTATTAAAATTAAATTTATCTTTTTGAAAGGCAGCTACTAGAAACTTTTAAATTACATGTGTGATGTGTATAATATTCCTCTTCAACAGTACAAACCCTTTATTTAGTCTTCAGGTTATATCAGAGATGAAAAATCAAATCAGTGAATTATGGGAACAGGAAATTGGGGAATTAAAAAGAACAGCTGAGCAGGGCCACAGCAGCACTGAACAACTCCAGGTGGCGCCACTCCCATCACAGTCTAGGGAGAGTNATCCCTAACANTGCTCAGTGCTTGAATGGTCCTGTATTAAACTTCTACATCATCTATCCATGCACAAAATCATTAGGAATCCTTTCTACAATATCCCTGGGGCAAGCCTATAAATCTTTTCAGCACCTTCCACGCCTTTTTCAAAACACATACATAATAATGAGATGCAAATGGGAAAACTTTACCCAGTATTTTGAAATTGGGACTGTAGAAACTAGAATTGATCACATTATAAAACTCTGGTCGGATGCAGAAGATGGCCAAAGCTCACTAAGTACTCACAGTGTAACATATACCCAGTATGCCATACTCTCCAGAAGACAGCTTTTATGTTTTCACAGGGCATTATTCTCTTTAAATATAAAATGCGCCCACCTCTCTCTTCCAAGAGGAAAAAAAGCCTGTTGTTACATCTATAATATAGCTTTAGTTTTTTATGCCAAAATGATTTAGTAAACAGAGTTATGCTACAGTCTATTATTTGTTATTCAGTACTCAAATTAATCTCTGAATAGTGCTGGCATTAATTCAACTTGATGCCTGTACTTCGGATTTCACATAGGTGCCTTCATCCAATTCTTCTCAACTAATAAAACCTTAATTCATGGTAATATATTTATTTCTAGTTGAGTTCATGTTAAGGAGTATGGTACTTTACAGAAAACTAATTAATATCAATCATATAGCACTTTTAATGGTTCAGGGAGAAATTCTACACTAGAGAAAAGATTAGATGAAGAGAGAGGTCTTAGTCTATCGTATTTACTCTATTTTTAGGACTTGAACATAAGATACCAAGCATCATTTCAGACATAAATTTAGTTGAAATTGTACATCATAGGAAGGCTGGGAATTAAGAACTCTGGGACTGGTCCCTAATAAGGCATTGTTCTGACGTGGCCTAAGAATGTAATTCATACCCTCAGACTATTTTTTCTACCTATTTTGTATAATAGCTGTATAATTTGCAAGTTGGTAAAGATATTCAAATTCAGATTCATTGCACTATTAAAATAATGAACTACTTCACTAATGGCAAGCCTTCTGCAATTGTGGGTAACAATTCTATATTTATGCAATGTTTGAGGAATGATGATGGCATCATACTTCCTGAGATTGTATATACAGTCAGCAGGAGAGCTTAAGTGTGAGTCTCTGACTATGACATAAATGGTACCCCCTGGAGTCGTGCAATATAGTAGCCCTCACATCTCTTTAAGAAGTTATGTTTAAAAGATCTAATTCTCCCCAGCCTCAAAGAACTGAAGTGCAAAATCCTAAAAACAAAACCAAAATGCTATACATTGCCTCAAATGCACATTGATAACTTTCAGTCTTTCTGGCTTATAGCTTTCATTTGCTCCATAGCAATTTGTTCATAATCATGCAAAGAATACTGTACTGCATTTTAATCTCTTTTTGCCTCCTTAGTGATAAATACATAAAGGCAGGGGATATAGCCTGGTGAAGGGTGCTTGACTACCACAAATGATGCTCTAGGATCATATCCTCCTACTACAAAATAGTAACAATAATAATATACACATCAAATCATCTGATCTTATATCATTATTTTAAAAATCATCCTCATCATTAGAAATAAGACAAAGCCTACACGCCAACAGTATAATGGGTCTGAGGTGTGGAGAGAATGCCTCTTGATACTCACTTTCAAAACCGAATCCATGGATGACAATCCCAATATCCATGTCACTCATTCTGCTGCAGTGCAAATACTCCCATGGCCAGTCAAGAAAGTCACCACAGGGGCTTGCACTGGCTACTTTTTAATTCACACAAGCACAGTGACGTCAGGAGGCACCTGCGAGTCACTACTCAATGAATTCCACAATAGGACACAAATACGAAACCTGATCTGAGCCAGATATGGACGTAAGAGCAAATATGTACAGTATCATGTGCTTTCCAACAGCTCCGAGTCTCNAGGGAGCTCTCTGACATCAGCAGTTGAGACAGGTGGTTCCCCTTCCAACTGTGGAAAATAAAACCCTAGTGCAGAGGCACTAGGTAAATATAGCAGTACTGTAATTTTTCCTTGGTGCCCTCTCCCTGTGATTTCTATCCTGTGGTGATACTTCATCCAGTTAAATCCCAGGATATCCTACCATGCCAGCAAAGGAGGGAACATTTGCAAAGAGGTTGATCTGGGCATTTAAAGAGGCTATTTTGCTACTCTAGTTTTATTCTGGTTTTGCTACTCTAGCTGTTAGAAGTGGAACTTTCTTCCTGTCTTTATTCAGAATATATTGTCAAGTAGTTGCCCAAGCCTCTGCTTGACGAAGTCACCTTTTGTTCCCTGTTATTAATACAACCCAACAGAAAAACAGACAAGAGTCAGGGCATCTTAACATCACGTGCAGGGCTCAGGTCAGTACCAATCGTAGCCAGTTTGAGTCTGCAAGCTTAGATCAGCTGAGATGTACTAAGCCCTTTGTGGTCACAACTATTTGCTTTTGAATTTAAGAATTACTANCAGAAGGGTGCCCTGTAACATGTGTATAAAATTACTTAATTCAGCTTCTATTTCCCTTTCTCAACATAGATACTTTTACACTCTGACAGCCGCTGGCTTTTAAAGCATTCTCCTTTTTGTTGTATCTCCTTAGAAACACAAATCTTGTTCCCTGGCAGCAGCAGTGCTAAGTGCTATGCCACATGCCCAAACTAGTTCTCCCTTGCCGCTTTAATTCACAGTAAGTGGCACGAAAGGAGGTCAGCCCTTCTCAGAAAACCCTCGGAGTTCTTTTCGGCTGCAGAATCTATTTCAGAAAGCCACACTCCCTGGCATGTAAAGAGTGATTTCCCATTTGGAAATTCTGGCCATAACTATTGACAACTTTAAAGAATGGTCCACTAAGGGNCAAACAGAGAAACAATCCTGGTTTCAACTTCTGGTCCTAAGTTTCAGTAAAGTCAATTAACTCCAGGAGACAAGAAAGTCAGGAGTTGTGCTCCACTCTTCTCCATCAAGTAACCCTTTCATGGAGAAACTACTTATAGAATGTATACCTGCTTAGGCTTTTCTTCCCAGAGGTGCTCAGTGAATGCTTTCCACAATAATGCCACCTTAATCCTAGACGTTTCCATGGTAGTCTACAACTGTAATAAGTCTAAGGAATGGGAAATGAGGCAAGATCCCCCTGCTTCTCTGAACTTATTCTACAGTATTCCAAACCACCAAGTCTTTGTTTCTTTGCATTCATAGTTTCCCATCTTTGCACTATGGTAAATTTCATAGTAAGAAAGAAATGATGCCTGCATACATGCTCTCAGTAAATCTATCTCATTTAGTCTTGCTCTTATGACCAGGCTGTGCAGAAAAAAAGTGTTTTTCTATCTGCTCAACAGTCACATAAGTTAGGTATCTAAAGATGTCTCACAAATCAGAAGGAATCCACAGCTTTGGGTTGAGGAAGAAAGTAAAATCACCACACACATGAACCTAAAATGCCATGGAAATTTGGCAAACACAGAATTCAAAGAACACAGCCTGGCCATGGCACCCTGCTTTGATTNAAGAAAGTCTTACTGATAGTGTCTACAAGTTAGATCTTGAATACCATTTAAAGGAATGCACCTTTCTTTGCAGATCAACTTCTATTATGAACTGGAGCTGTTTGATCCAAGCCATTGAAGTGTACTCTCAAAGGAAAAGATACTAGAATAATGTCCTTCAATGAAAAAAAGACTCCTTCCAAGGGTAGTGACTCCAAATGACTGGCAGAATAAAACACATATCTAAGCCACATGGCAAACCATCTCAAAGATGTTTTCCATGCTACATGTACACTCTCTTGCAAGCTTATTCATTGAAGTGTCTTCAATCCATCATCTCATCTACAATAGATCTCAACAAACAGACTTCACCACTCTCTTTCACCATCAATAACAGAATCAGCTTCCAATAGCTATTTCATCTCTGTTTGGAAATGAAATCAGATATAGAAATTTTACATAATTTGGGGCCACTCAAAATTCTTTGTGTTAGTCTTTAAAAGAGGGGGCGCTAAGACGTATAGTTCCTAATCTCCTCTGACTTAGAAAATATTTGATTAAAAAAATAAACAAACTAACCAACAACAACAATAAAACACTGAACACAGGCTGTGATGAACACTTTTAAGCCTAGCACTCAAGTAGACTTTCTGTGAACTCCAGGTAGGCCAAGGTTATAGAGTGAGACCTGCCTAAAAAAAGAAAAAGAAAAAGGAAAAAAAAATCCATTGAACACACTTCCCTCCCAGTAAAGCAGGTTTGGGGGACTTTGGCTTTAGTTTTATAGCAATTACAGCTAAGATTCAAAGCACTTGGTGAGCAGCATTCAGTGAATTCAAAGCAAATGGCCAAAACACAAAACCATTAGATATANCCTCATCTTCTTTGTCTGCAATAGCAAAGGCATTCTGAGATAGTCTATGGCCATTTGGAGGTGTCAATTAGATCTGAAAAGCCCACTGTCACTATCACCAAACTTAACAACCTCAACTGCATGGATTGTAGTGTAACTTAGTAAGAAAGGAAGCAACAAGTTTTGAATTGTAATATTTCACGATTGGATGTGAAAGATATGACTTTTCAAAGAAGAAATGTAGTTACATTGGGGGCATTAAGCCAATTTCACAACTTTTCCACTTACACAAATTATGTAACAAAGCATAAGCTCTTCAAGGTGGTATCAGAATCAGATGGATACAGAATAGGTTGGCTGCACTGACCTGACCACACACCTAGCCAGAAGTGCCAGAGACACAACAGGAACATGGTTCCCCTCAGTGCACACTACCTCAGTGACAGCCCTTGAACTAATCTCTGAGCCTCAATTTTTTCATTAAAAAAATATGGATTGATAGCTACTAAGTCATAGAAACAATTTCCAGAGTTCCTGGCACGCAGTGAGCACTACTCCTTCCTGGTTCCAGATGCTTAGTTCCAACAAGTTCTCTGTCCCTCTTTACTTAGGTGAATTTATAATAAAATATATGTCTGTAATTTTTATTCAATATAGGATTAATGCTGATAAAAATAAACATGGCCTGCCCGGTGGTGGTGGTGCATGCCTTTAATCCCAGCACTCGGGAGGCAGAGGCAGGCAGATCTTTGTGAGTTCGAGGCCAGCCTGGGCTACCGAGTGAGTTCCAGGAAAAGGCGCCAAAGCTACACAGAGAAACCCTGTCTCGAAAAAAACAAAACAAACAAACAAATAAACAAACAAACAAACAAACAAACAAACATGGCCCATGTTCTCCTCTGGCTACCTCTACACAGAGAAAGGAGAAGGAGTGCAAATAGCATTTGGAGCATCAAGTGAATATCACACATGTAGCAGGGGTCATTTTTCAACACCAAAGTCATGCATGAAATGAAAAAAAATGGCTTGATAATTTTAAAATGGAGATTAAAAACAAGATTTGAATTCAAAACTCTATAGTTATGAAAGTTTATGAAATTATATGAGCAAAGAGACAATGCAAATTGCCACTAAGTGGAACTCTGGAAGAAATAGGGATGGAGTCACATTTTCCATTGTCAAGCATCCTTTTAAGAATTCTCTGGAAAAGCCATCAAAAATTAAATATTTTTAAAATTAAAAATAAAATTTTTATTTTATTTTTATTTTTTTATTTTTTTATTTTATTTTAGGTGAACGTCTTGCTCAAAAAGAAAACGTGATAGTTAGGTTACTCATATGCATTCAAATTTTCCCAGAGTATCTACACTGTAGACCTACTCTGTAAAGACTCAGAATTGGAAATAAGTAAAATAAAATAGGAGCAGAAGAGAGATGTATGCATATTATTTATAGAGTATCTTTTCTAAGTATTATCAATAACTACTAGCATTAGAAAGGGAATGGGGAAGACAAAGGTAAACACCACCCTGCTTGGAAAATTAGCCACAAGGCATCTGTCTCCTCAATCCATGTCTACAGTTGTTATTTATAGCCTCAGACTGTAACTTTAGATGTGTCAAAAGTGGCAGAATGAACTTCCTTCTCCCTCACATGAACTCTGCCTGCTACAGGTTGAAAATCTCTTATCTGAAAAGCTGGAGGCCAAGAAATATTCTGGAGTTGAGATTTTTTTTTCTTATTTTTGAATATTTGCATCTATATAGTGAGATATACTGAGGGGACCCACATCAAAACATCAAATTCATTTATGCTTCAAATACCTTACTTATGAGATTGAAAGTAACTTCATGGAATAGTTCTGGTGCACTTGAGTTTTCACAGTAACTTAGCAAGAAGTCCACTGTAAAGTTTATTTACGGTTGTCAAGGTGATATTCAAAAACTTGTTTTTCAGGTTTGCAGAAGGGGGATGCTTAGACCATAAATATGAACTGTTCAGTGTTCCTGTTCTGCAGAAGTAGATANAATTGGCTCTAAAAAATTACAATTAAGCTAAACATTTTTGATAAAAGACTACACTGCAATCACAAACACACACATCGCTAACCTCTCCTGAGGAACCATATATGTAACACTGTACTGATCTGCAAACGCTTGGGACAAAAGTTCATAAGAATGTAGTGCTATGCTTCAATATATGGCCTAGCACTATGCCAGGTGCTTAGCTCATTTAAGATTTTATTAGTGTCTTTCTGAAAGCTCTTATAGTCTTGGAGTTGGACACCCAGTCAATCAAAATACCCACAGGTGAATACAACAATCGTGAATGTGTTGCGGGAGCAAGGGTGGGGATCAGTTAAAGGCTTGAAAATAGATTTAATTAATCTCATAAATATATCTAGGCCCACAAAGATATTTATAGATACTTGACCCATGTGTAATTCAAAATATAACCTAGACTCATTCCTAAATTATGCATATGTACAGATGCTCAGTGACGTTGTAATCTCCATCATAATAGTTGTATCAGTCNTTACTTTAAAAGGTCAAATAGAAAAAAATAGTCCTTCAAAGAAAAAATATTGGCCCCCTGCTTTTCTGGGTGCCCAATCACTTGATTGGTGTAGTATTGAGTAATCCTGTGTTGATGCCAAGAAATAAGNAAAGGAAGAGCTTTAGCCTTCCGTTCATGGGTCCTCTGCTATGATGTCTAGGATCCAGAACCAAAAGTTGTAAGAGGCATGCTTGACTGGAAAAGGACATGTAGATATTNCTGGCTATCAGTGAGATGATGGGGACAGAGCATGCTAGGATCCTGAGAAAGATGTCAGACAGANNAAGGACAGATAATAGGGTAGCAGAGAAGACAGCTTTCACTTTGATGTGAGGCAGAACTAGGCTGTGACGCTTCCTAACTCTGGATGGTTCAATGTACTCAAATAGAGATGACACCACTGTCCACATCAGACACTGGATTGGCACCTCACAGACATTTGGTAAATGTTATTTCTCCTCAATACTAAGGGGGCTAAAAAATAAAATGTCTTGATGACAAATGATGAATTGTACGAAGTGGGGAGTTTGCTGCTAAGAGAAATACAAAGAAATAGAGAGAGCAGTGAGAGGAGAGGGACATACGGGGAGGAATGGAGGAGAGAGAGAGAGAGAGAGAGAGAGAGAGAGAGAGAGAGAGAGAGAGAAGGAGAAAGGAAGGGAGGGAGAGAGAGCAGAGAAAGAGAGCTGAGATTTGACTTTCATCCAGGCGGCGGTTATAGCCACTAACATGATCTCACTGTGGAATCAGTCTGTAATCAAAAAAATTTGAGAAAATCATCAGTTAACCAGAGATATGAAACAAAGAGCCATTTAAAATAGAAATACATATTTGTGTCTAACCTAACTTATAATGCCCATCATAAACCCACTACTGTTCTAAAAGCTTTATAGATACTATCTGATGGAAGGAAACCTATTGCTATCCCTCCTTCAGCAGACAGAAACAGGTGCTGAGAGTTTACATCATTTACTGAAGGTCTCGAATTAAGCAAGAAGGTTGGGACTTGGTCCTGGGTGGCCTGATTACAGAGTGTATTTCTCTGACAAGCACTCACCCTCTAACTACCTGCCTCCTTCTATCACCTGCTGAAGGCTTGAATTTTTACTGTCTAAACTTCTGGGAAGCACTGAAACTAAAAGTTGAGCAAGACCTAGCTCTTAGTCTCAAGGAATCCACAGTCTTAACAGGAACAATAGAATCTTTGATTCTGGGACCACAGAGGAATCTGAAAGACACTGTGAGTGGAATGCAAACATTTGAGAAACCCAGGCTGACTACAGGAGATGGAAGGGTGCAATGGTATTATCAGAACAAATTCTTTCTCCCTCTCCTACTCTGAAACCACTCTAAATATTAGCATATTCAGTGAAAACAACTGCCTTGCATCCTTGAATCACCCAGCTAATGGTATTGTCTACTCATCTTATTTATAAGTCTAAACAAATGCAGTCTACCCCATGAGACATTGGGGTCTTATGAAAAGAGAAATCTAGACAGAAATAATTTGAATGCACATCCCCACACTTTGCAGTCAGACCCCAAATCCTAAGATGACAGAAATGATCCACAAACACAGCCATGATGCTATCACATGACACCTTCTCTCAGTTATCTGATGATCTTAATGAGCCAGAAGTCTCAAAACTCTCTGCTGTTAATTATTAATGAATCAAAATGAACCATCATACAATAAACCAATAAATGTATTGAATTATAATCATAATATTTAACATATATGTGTAAACTATGCTTAATAACATATCAATCAGATGAAGGAAAAATGCATTGTCCATTGAGGACTAGAGAATTTACAATAATGCATTGAATTTCACCAAAATACATACCAGAGTACTTCACATTGTGGTTTTTAATATGATTCCAGTTTCATTGTTGTGGCAAGGATTTTTAACATTCTTAACACTTCATCATATATGTAACACAAATCTTTATAGGTATAAAGTTATACAGCATATCTACAGAACATCTTTTTGCGCTAAAAAGTACCTATTTATATTATTTGGTGTGGAGAAGTAGATTTTGAGATAGGGTTTCACTATGTAGTCAAGGATAACTTTGTACTGGTGGCAGTCCTTCTACCTCAGCCTTCGAAGTTCCAAAATCACAGGCATGGGCTACCATGCCCAGAAAAAGAAAACTGTTTTGAAGTGTGATGCTGAGAGCCACTCTAGATTTACCTGTCTCCAAACATAGCCAGTTACTAACTGAATAACCATAAAATAGGAAAGAGACATTCAATCATAAAAAGGTCATTAAAATTAATTTGGAAAATTTAGAAAGATAATCAATATTAGAGGCTTTCAAAGAGATTGTCTATTTTTATTCTACATGTATGAGTGTTTTGTCTGCATCATTTGCATACACTGCTCAGGGAGGCCAGAAGAGGGCATTAGAAACCCTGGAAGTAAGGTTACAAGAAGGTTGAACACTGGGAACCAAACCCAGTCCTCTGCAAAAACAACAAGCTCACTTAACTGCTGAGCCATCTCTCTAGCCCCAAGAAACCGATGTTTAAGTAGTAAAGATTATTAGAAAAGACCAAGGAAAAGAGAATTCCAGGAAGATCACATTTTCCAAAGAAAGCTCTCTACTGGATATGCAGCCTAGTAGCACAGAGCCTTAACCCTGACTTCTGATTTTGACCTCAGTGACCACCATGCAGCTTAGGACAGTAGCAGGCTCTCTCTGTGATAGTTTCCCTACATTTAAAGTAGGAGTCATCATGTCTACTCCTTAGGGCTTTATGAAGAGTCTCTAAGGATCCTAAGAGCTGATACCACTGGTAGTTAATTTGAGAGACCAGTATGGCTCAGCCCAGGATACCGAGTTGCTTGGTTAAACACTAGCTTAGATGTTGCTGTGGAGTCATCCTACAGATGTGATTATTATTTTTAACCAGTTGTGAGCATACCTTGCCCGTCATCTGAGGGTCCTGTGAGCAAAGCTAAAGTTTTCCTGAGAAAAGGGCTTGTGAGACAGAAACAGAGTTTCTAGCCTGAAATAACCTGTGAAACTCTTAACAGATTTTCCAATCTGGCTATTAGCCCTATACACTGTAGCTTCACCAGCTCAAACAATCATGTGCCACCTATATCACATGATTGTAATTGTGCATAGGAGGCAAGCATCATAGAAACTTAAATTCACAGTGTATTCACTGGTGAACTGCCTAGAATCTCAGGACAGTAATTACTAGTGTGATTTTATTTTTCTAAAAGCAGTTTCAGAACCAAGGAGAGGAAACATGAGTGAAGTCTGATGAAGGTATTTACAATGTACATTCCATGATGACAAGGGCATTGCTTTATCCACAGTTAGGTTCTTGCATCATAAAAGAGTGCCAACTGACTCAGTAAACAGTTGTNGGATGGATTACAGTTTTCTAGCTATGATNAGATGAGAGAAACGCTTTCCCTCATCTCTTGCCTCTTACACAAGCCCCATTATTTCTCTTCTAACATGGTGACAGAAGACTGCAGAAGAAGCATGTATCTGTCCATCTGTCCATTCCACTGACAGGCATCTTGCACCTGCCATACTCTTCAAATTGGACCAGCCTCAGCATTGTGAGGATGCAGATTAAATTCACATCTTTGGAGCACTCACTGGTGAACAGGTGAATGAGGAGGTACAATCATACCATTAAAACATACTGGAGTAAAGCCAGGCATGGAATTCTGGGAAGGGCCAGGGAATGAATGCCTNACTTCTTCTAGAAGGGAAAGCTTTACTTGTGTGGCATTAATTTCTTAACTGAAATCATTACAAAGCTCAACTCTGGCCAAGCACTATGCTCTTCCTTAGACATAACCAGAAAATATACTGTAGAATACTAATAATGGTTAGCTCTCACTGTTGTCCTATAATTATATCAGGTATTTTCCTAAACTCTGTATATTCATTTACTGGTTCCTTATACACTTAAAAAAATGGGTCACCATTTTCACACCTTCTCCAAGACCATCATAGAGATACAAACTNATGTATTTACCATTCAAACACTCACGGAGTTCCTACTGTCTACAAAACAATCCGACACCAAGTTAAGCAATAAATAATGTCTGTCCTTAAATCTAGAGGAGGAGACAAATGTTCACAACCCCCCACAATTTTGGACTGTCTGACTATACAGTCTTACAAAGGCCTTGTCCTATATATATACAGGGAAGCCACCTCCCAAACTTGCCAAAATCTTGAGACTATAATTTTAAACACAACCAAATGGAATGAGTTTAGAGTGCCTTACCTCACCCTGATATAAGATAAATAACCAAAGACTGGTGATGTTAAAATAAAAAATGCCTTCAAAATTATATTTAAAATCCAGAAACTGGTTTTGTATTTACATGACTAATGATGTTAACTGTAGTTCAATGTGGCCAGATCCTTGTTTAGCTACCAGAATGTCAGTCAACACCATCTTGATTTATATTCCAGCTACTGTTGTAGCAAGAGATACTGTTTCTAGACTTCTCCTTGAAAAAAAAAAAAAGAAAGAAAAAGAAAAGAAAATTGAGCTCTATAACAGATGTGAGTATAAATATCTTGCATTATTGATATATATATATTGCATATATTTGCTATCAATTAGCAGCTAGTATATATTGCAGCAATTTCTAAATGAAACTTTATGAATATCTGTAGTTTTAATTACCCTGGAAAACTACAACATCTATTAAGATTCACAACTGCTGCCAAGTATTATGCAGGTCCTAGAAAGTTTCACAGTTCTTCAAAAAGGTCAAGGTAACTAAAGAACAAACATTTCACTATAGTTAAAAAAAACTTTGAGTGTGACTGTGTATACATATGTGTGCATCTTCACATATATGTGGGATATGTGTACATACTTTGGATGCTGAAGGTCAACCTTGGGCATTACGGTTCAGGAAATTNTCCACATAGTGTTTGAGAAAGGGTCTCCAATGGAATCTGAGGATTGATGTAAGGCCGATTGACCAGTAACCTCCAGGTATCTTCCTGCTTCTGTCTCTCCATCACTAGCATTATAAGTATTTTTACAGGGGTACTGAAGATGCAATTTAGATATTCTTACTTGCGTGGAAAACAGTTTACTTACTGAGCAACCACACCTCAAGCCCAATATTTATGTACCCTAAAGCGAAAAAGACATTTCATTTCTACAAAGCCAAGTCTAAACCTTCTTGGAAGTAAATATTAAGAAAGAGCATGCAAGTGTTAACCTATGGATGTGGGTACATCATTCATTTTGGAAAGAGACAGTAAAAGGAGAGAGGAGACTATGAAAATGTGGGTGAAAAATAAGAGGTTCCTTGGTGCTGAAAGAGAGTGGGCCATCTTCTTTCCTTCATCCTTTACACAAATTTTATTTGTTTTTAGAATATCTAAAAATTGTACCTTATGCACTATGGGAAGAGGTCAGTGGTAGAACTTATACAGCACGAGCAAGGTTTTAGGTTTATCCCTCAACACCATAAAAATAAACAAAGTTACCGGACTGGGGGTATAGCTCAGTGGTACAGCACTTGCCTAGCATGTATGAGGTCTTGGATTCCATTGCCTGTACCACACACAAAAGAGGAAAGAATGTATTCTAATTGTCAATGAAAGAATTAAAGTGGAAGTTGGAGTTTCATACAAAGTTAAATATAGCAAACAAAAAAATAAGTATGCACACACATACACACAACAACAAAAGATGAATCTGCTTAAAAGGTGCAGGCAATAGATGTTGACATATACTCAAATAATTAAAATGTGTTGGTTAAGTAAATATGTTATCAAACAGAAGGAAACGGGACTTCTCTATGCTCCTAAATTAATGCCATTCCTACTCTAAGTGCCTGGTCCTTGGTATCCCTCTGTCTTCTGTCCATATTTTTCTTATCTGCATCTTATCAACATCCTAAATTATGTATC
The DNA here is from genome assembly GCA_001675575.1 of Neotoma lepida. Lineage (NCBI taxonomy): Eukaryota > Metazoa > Chordata > Mammalia > Rodentia > Cricetidae > Neotoma > Neotoma lepida. The sequence goes on from LZPO01117505.1 coordinate 51,315, forward strand.
CTTTGGTTCTTTCTTTTTTATTCTTCTGTAATGCAAATTTAAAAAGGACACAGGTCCATGCTTTTGTTTCTTATTTTATCACACGTTCCTGGAATAGTTTCTTTAAAATGGTAGGTGAGAAATAGGAGGGAAGGAAGGAGAGGATGGGAGTGAAGGAGAGAGGAAAGGAAGAAGACAAGGGGAGGAAGGAAGTGAAAGAAAGAGAGAGAGAGGGGGAGGGAGGGAAGAGAGGATGGAGGAAAAGTGTGAAAGGTGGAGGAAAAAAGAGAGAGAAGGAGACTTTATTCCCAATTGGAATGCCAAGAGAAATTTATCATGAAGTCCTATAAAAGAGTTACAGCAGGCTGTGAGGTTATGCTAGAGTGGGGAGATTATAGCCCAACAATCATGCTAGTCATCAAATAAAAAGTACATGCAAATACATAGTGGGAAAAGAATAGAAACTAAAAAAATCCAATAGCTACCACATCCTCCTTTCTGTCAGGCAACATAATAGAAATGAGGCTTACAAATGCTGGGGTCAGTTATGCGATGTGCCTTTAAATCCTAGCTCTGCCACTTAGAAGCTCTGTGATCTCTGAAAACTCATATAACCTCTCTGTGCTTTGAACTTCATCTGTAGAGTGTAGATAATGTTAGTACCTCGGTCAAAGGATTGCTATGAAAATTAAATGAACTTTATGCATCAATCATCTAGAACATTGCCTGGCCATGAGGAAAATTGTCACCAGTTAATCTAAAGCCCTGATCTTCATTTGTGAAACATGAAGAAGCACTCTCCACAGGTTAATTTTAAGTATGAAGTGAGCTTAAATAAATAAAAGAAGCTGAAGTTTTCAACTGTTGACTTAATCGTTTTTGTTTGATTTCTTTTTATGGAAATAGAATATGTTCATTGAAGGGATTATCAGAAATACAGAAATAAGAAAATAAAATTACTCTGTATTCCAAAGATGAGATAATATGAACCACTATTATTATTTTTTATAACTTAAAGATTTCTTCCTATGCCATAAACATATGCATGTGTGCTTTTATAAAAATATCATCTTCAAATAGCTGGACACACATGATGCACTACTGTTAAACCTGTTTATAAAATTCTTACTATGGGTGTTCTATCAACAAACCAAGGTTGACAAGCATTCTACATAACATAACAGCGGCTAGTTTCCCATTGTATAAAATGCCTTGATTTACTTAGCTAACACTCCATTCATACACAGCTGGGTGGTTTCCATTTTGTGAAAGTGCTTTGTAAACTACAAAGTAATATGCAAATGGTAATTGTCATCATCCACATTTCTAAGATAAACATCTAGATGTTATTGTTAAAGTCTTGGCCTTTCAAGACGTGACCTCTTACACTATTTCATTAATGTCCCCCAGAAGAGATACTTCCATCTGGTCATATTCACACCATCAATTTTCAAAACATGACATTTAGGGGTCCTCATCTGAGTGTAAAAACCTATGAACTTCTGCATCAGAATGAGGAGAAGGTGCTAACAGCTATTTCCAGGAGATGCCTCTCAATGTAAAGATGGTACTTTTCACTTGCCCAGGCTACCTCACCCACCTTTGCTCACAGACTGACATCATTCACCAATTGCTGCCCTTTCCCATCACATCTATGTATGGTCTTAGAGTTCATTTTTGACAATGAACTTCAAGTAGCCATTTTGAAACTGGAATGGATAAGAGAGAAAATGTGGTCTTGCTGACCCCAAATTGAAGATAAAAAGAAAATCAAAGATGATGCCTGTAAGTGCTCACTGAGTTAGTCCTAGGGAAGAGACATGTGCTCTAAGTGGCAGGCTGGGGAGGTATATTGATTAGTATCACAGTCCCTCTAAAGCTCTGGGATGCTTGAGACTGGGAATGATACCTCATCTTTCTCTGCAATAAGAATCTACAGAAGCAGATGCACTTAAATGCTCTCTTGTGTGTGAGAAGTTGAACTATAAGACCAAAATGCAGCCAGATCACATGAATTTTACAATCTCATTGATTAATAGCTGAAATTAAAAGTGCCAATCTATTCTCTGTAAATAAAGACTGCCATACAATTTGAGGTAGAAGAGAGTTGAGCAGGGTGTGGAAATACATGAAAATAAGTAAGTTAGAATTGCTACTCTTTTTTAACAATAAATTTTCCCCATTAATTAATATTGCAACTTATAGCAAACATGCGTGGCAGGAACCGGAAGACCCTGCTGATACCAATTTTACAGGAGAAGGGAGTTTATACATGGAGATATATTGCAGATGTATTACTCCCTGGCTCAGGTCCCAGCATGAGCTNGATGGATTCAGCTTATAAAACTCTGGCCTTTCACCTTTTCAAGGCTACAATTAACTTCTCTGTGAGTTTCATTCATTCAACAAATATTTACTGCATGACCAATACATCCCAGGCACTGAAGNAAGTGCTGGATTTGGAGAAGTCCAACATGACAAAAAAATAATTGAAATGCAAAGCAGATTATCCATAAATACCTCAGGCCTCTTAACAATGTATCACCATGACAAATGTTACTTATGACTATCAAAGGTAGTTTATTACTTTTGTCTCTTAATATTAAAATAGGACTTCATCACCCAACCCAAGAAGGAATTTTTATCCCAATGTGGAAGTCAGCAAATAATTTCATTGTCTCCTGCATGCTCTATTTATTTCATACTGGCTAACAGAAATGTGTGCGTGTGTAAGAGTTTGAGAGATAGACGGTGAGGGACTGGACTCCACGGAAGGTACTGAAATCAGTGAACAAGCTGTCATGACTAGAACGTGGGGTGAGTGACTGGGGTGTCTAATATCTGGTATTCCTATCTCATTTATTTCATGCTGACCCTGCTTCTCCGTCCTCTCTTGGTCATGCTACATAACTCCAGTCTACTGGCTCCTTGGGACTTATTTTAGGCTCCATCTGTTATATAAATCACAGCCCAACACGGTGAATAATGAAGGCTACTCCCCTCCACCGCACACCATCTCGCACCTGATTACATATCAAGCCTCACCTTTCTCTAATTTCTCCACTTGGAAATGTCTTATAGTTCACAGAAACAAACCATAAATCTCCTTCAGAACATCAGCCTTACAGCCCACTCTTTCTAGGGCAGCATGTAGCCAGCGTATATCTAGTCTAGCTCCCAGCATCCAACTGGCAACATGAAAGACACCCAACAAATACATTCCATGTGAATGTTTGGGGGAAAAAAACCCACCTGGAACTGTAAACAACTGGTTACACATGACCACTTCCTATTTACTATGTGCACGGACTTTGATGAAAAGTCATGCAAATATGTGGTACTTCAATTTCCCCGCCTGAAATGGAGATATCCTGATAAAATCTCTGAGGTCCTCCTCATACCTCAGAGAACACTGGGCTTCACCAATGACTCTTAGAGTTTTCAGTCTCTTTTTCTTTTTAATAAAATGAGGGTTTTCCCCCACCCCTTTAAAAAGAGGTGAATTGTAAATCACCTTGAGAGGCAGTTCAGCTTGTATTCACTCCCTAGTCTAAGTTCCCCATAAATGAATGGCGATTCTCTCCTTGTGCTTCAAGCTATTTAAAAAAAGAAGAAAAAAAAAGTGCCCCTTCTTACTAATAGAAGATAGGATTTGAGTGATAGCCCTTACACTAATTGGTCAGGAGCCCTAGATAAAATATTTTTATTGACAGAACCGTCTCCCTCTTCCATGCACTGATAAGTAGCTTAGCAGAGCACACACATAGAGAATGAGAGACGGAGAAGTACCCGAGACTCGGACTCAATGGGAAGAATCCAGGCAGCTCTCTAATGGTCCCTGCTGATAAAAGACCCTGATGTGAGGCTGCAACGGAAGCCAGCATATTCATGCAGACAATAGGAAGAGGGATGCAGCTCGAACCCGCAGCAGGTGGAAGGTTAAGAAAAGAGCCAAGACTCAAAAGGCTGATGTGCTCTCTGACCCTTGAGGTCCACAGAAGATCAAATGTAAATGAAATCACTTTAGAGACCGTAATTTTTAGCTCAGCCAAAGGAGTAGTATGCATAAAGAAATTCTACCCCAATCTGTCAAAAGCTACCTATTGATTTGAAAAGATAAAACATAAAATGTTCAAAGGAGCATCATAAATATAATGGTCTGAGTTAAGATCAAGTGCAGAGAAGTTTCCCCCAGTGGGATATATTCTGGTGATGAACTAACTCTGAGCCTGGTACAGCCTGTCCAGGAAAGGTGCCTCTGGCTACTATGACTTGATGGAAATTTTTAAAGGGTGAAAATGGAACCAAGGCTCCTGGCTGCATTAGTCCTCAGAATGGTGGTCTGCTTATGCTGTTGATCAAGACTAGTGGGGGGATGGGAGAAGGGAAGGGAGATGGAACTGGAGATGGTATGTAAAATGAAAATAAAATTAACTTAAGAAAAAAAAAATTACTCCACTGAATGAAACATGGAATAGCTGGCAGCTTGGAACCCAGGAGAGAGTAAGCCAGGAGAGAGCAAGGCAAGCCTTCTGCCCTTGGGTGCTTGGCATTGGGCCTGGTCCCTGGACGAAGCAAAGCTGAATTTTCGCTGAAACCCTACTTTTCCTGTAAAGAACACTAAAAGTATTCATCTTGCTTTTTCTATTTTCTTCGTCAACTTTCCTCAACCTGTCTCTCTAAAACCCAACCTACTCCCAGAAAACTAAAAAAAAAAGCAAAGGGAAGTTTTCCTGTAATTCTTTGATGTGGTCTCTCCTATCTCCCACGTAGTTATCATTCAGCTTCCAGGGGCCTCTTTCCTGCTTGCCCTGATACTGAAATGACTCAGGCTCCTGCTTGGAAGAGGAGTTCCTCCCATTCTTCAACCAGTCCAAGCCACAGGGAACCTGTCCTGACCAGCACTCCCTCTCCCGGACTTACCAACTACAGGTTCAGCCAGGGCTGGCCCACAATAAACAGCAAGGACCCAGCTGAAAGGGTGAACCTAACTGAAGGGGTGAGGCCTGGGTTCTTCCATTAAAAGGATAAATGAACCAGTCCTGCCGTCACCATACCCTGCCCCACCACTTTTTTCAAAGGCAATAGAGTGGGTTTCTACAACTTGGAAAGGGAAAAGAGTGGGTTCTCACAGCTGGGAGAGGATAAAGAGCTAGTTCCATGACTGGAGCTCTGCAGAGTCAACAATTCCTTTCTCCCACACTTGCACCATTCTTCTGAGGAATGAGGTTGACTTTGATTCTTCAGATTACATCCACAATTAAACTCTTCAAGACTTTGTACCCTGGGAAAATAGTAAACAACTCAACACTTGTCCTCAGAAAACCGAGTGTGTGTGTGTGTGTGTGTGTGTGTGTGTGT
>LZPO01117506.1:0-11233 GCA_001675575.1 Neotoma lepida
GACACAGGTGTGGCTCCGTTTTGACCAGCATCCTATTGGTCCCAACAGTAGCCTCCAGGTTCAAGTGACCAGTTTATAGTGTTTTTGTTCTCATAGGAGACCTCAACATCATCAAATTTCTTTGCATTTTTGTGCTCCCAAAGAAGACCCAGAGATTCTCTTGACCATACCAGAGTGAATCTTTCACACCCTGTAGAAGACTGGCATACAGAGAAAGAAATTCCCACACTCACCTGTGTTTTGGTAAATAGTTGTTAGCACCAAAGCTTAGTAGTCAATTTATGGAATGTATTTTACTTAAAAATATGGATTTTTTCACAAAAGAATAATTTTTTTACTTACTTAATTAGTATAACTCCTGAGTTTAAGGGATTCAATCTTCTTTCCACATTGAATTCTACTTATGCAATTCTAATTATGATAACAATTTCCTGCAGAAAGGAAGCAGTAAATTTCCCAATATTCTAAAATGTTGACAAAAGACACATGAAGGAATCAAATGATTATAAAAACATATTGCCTTACCTGTCCTCAGACATCATTATTGATAACAAAAGTCTCTTTTTTTCTCATTTGTTCCCTTCTTTCTTTCATTCGGTTTTGTTTGTTGGTTTGTTTGAGACATGGTCTCTCTATGTAGCCCTACTGGAATGCCCTGTGGAGACTCATGCTGACATTGAACTCACAGAGATTGGGCTGCCTCTGCCACACCATGCTGGGATTAAAGATGTGTGCCACCACACATGGCTTTCATTCATTTCTTTATATTGTATTGTGCATATAACCCATGTACACACTTTAAACCTATATCTTTATTTTTTTGGAGGTTATGTCAAGTCTAGTTAATATGAAGCAAGGTCGTTAGGTTGCTCTTTGTTACTGTTTTGGGTGATGCATGGAACCTGGTCCCATAGTTTAAAGAGAGATTCAAGCTTGAACCCATGATTTAGGCTTGGGATCTATTTAGAGAAGCCCTTTTAAGGTCTCTCTGAGTAGTCCAGACTATCCTGGAGCTTACTGTGTATATACTACTCTGGTCTCAAACCCATAGATAGAAATCTTCCTGTCTCTGCCTCCTGAGTGCTGGAATTAAAGGTGTGTGCTACTATGCTGGCCTAAATCTTCCATTCTTAACCACTTGCCCAGATTTCTCTTTTTAGCAGCTAGTGTTCCAAACTGAAAGGCATTTCAAATTTCCTGCCTGTCTTTTATTTTGAAGTGCTGGGAATTGGCCCTCAGGCTTTCCACATTCTAGATATGTGATCTACCATCAAGCTATACCCTCATTGCTCTCTGTGTGTCTTAGAAAACCACCTATCATATTTTCCATCCTCTCCAGCCTAGCCTATCAGCCTAGTCTTATACAGAAATATGGTGGGGGTGGATGTGAGGAGGGACCATACTCATGGAAAACACAAAGAATGCCAGGGAATGTTTCCACAGAATATAGCTCTATTGTGTGATAGACGGTGCTATGGTTATCTCATGCACAGTAACTGTGACAGGTGTGGAATGAGGTCATGTAGGAGACAATGGCTGAGAACCCCTGGGACTTAAAAGAAGATGGAGTCAGCAGAAAAAGACCAGCCTTCATAAAAGACTAACATAGAAAAAACATCAAAATGAAACCGAATGAATTAAAGGGAAGTTCCAGGAAGGATTTCCTGGTGACAATATTTCAAAGAAAGAGTTAAGAGCAACTTAGATGTAATTAAAATTAAGATGGCAAAATTATGACATCAGAGGACAAATATCACGTGACTTCGCTTTCATAAGGTATTCAAAAGGGTCAAACTCATGGAAAGAGAAAGTAGAAGGGTAGTTGCTAAGGGCTGAAAGGAGGGAAAAATAAAGGATAAGAGATTAATCAGTACAGGTATAGAGTATCTGTTTGGGAATATGAAAACCTCTGGAAATGGATGGTGGTGATTGTCCCATAAATGTACTTACTATGCTACTGAAGTACACACTTAAAGTTAAAATGGACAGTGTAATACTATACATATTTTACCTTAAGAAATGCTGCAATAAAACAATGGACAAGTAGAGCAGCAGGTCCATCCTGTGCCCCGCAACACACTGGTAACTTCTGTGAGCCTGGCATCCACAAAATGGTCATTCTCAGATGTAGTTCAATGCTGCAAACAGGCCACCATTTTATTTGCTCATACATCTGTGGACTGGCTAAAATGAGAAGGGTTGCCTGTTTATATCCCTTGGGATCTGTCCCGAATTCTGTCAAATGGTAATTGGATTTGCTTCTCAGATCTGGTCCCCTAGTGGGCTGACTGGTAGGCAGAGTCTTCTACCACATGGCTAGCTTGGGATCTGTGATAGTCTTGATTGAGTGGCTCTGGAATCAAGCAAGCTACAGGGCACTCTCAGGAGGAATTTTTTTGATTGGATTATGCAAAGTGGGACGACCCATCCTGCATGTGGAAGACAGATACGGTGACAGATAAAAGGACATGGAAGTTCAGATAAAAGGACATAGATGAAGGATGATTTGCTGTTCTGTGTTCTTGCCCCCAGTTTCACTGGCAAGTTCACCTAGCCTGTTGTTGCAACATTCCTTTGCCAATATTAGAACCAGCTTCTTCAGCCTTCCAGCATAGGTCAGAAGCTCTCCAAGAGTCCTTCAGGCTTTCAACACCATATTGGGCCAGCTGAGACATCCCAGCCACATGGACTGAACAGCTACTGACTTGTTGGCCTCTCCAGTAGGTGTAACCATTGTTGGACTACCCAGAACATATTGTGTAAGCCAGTCTATAAATCCTCTTTTAACATTTGTGTTCATCTATCAGTTCTGTTCCTTTAAAGACCATGATTAATACAGGCTCTTTTTATGGTAGCTAAATCCAGAGTCAGAATTCCCAGGGGATTATCCCCAGGGTCATATCCAAGCCTCTGTATGAGACGCCCTTGCTAACATCTCACTCACCACACCTAATATTTGGGGACACGCAGTTCACTGGGTGCCACCAGTTTACTATGATAAATAAGTGAATGGTGAATAAAGGGTTGATTTTTAAAAAAAGATTTGGTAAAGACGTTTATTTCAGGCTGCTGAGTCTGGATAAGCATAGAGGGACGGCACAGAGAGGTGAGTACGTGGTGCAAGTGAGTAGACAGGATGCCTTAGCTGGATGAGATGATTACAAAACGACAGTTTCTGTTCACTTTCAGTTCTTTACAGGCCGGCTGTCCACCACTTTGGGTTTATGTTATGTCACTGCATGAGCTAGAAAGCAGATAAAAGAAGTGAATAGAGATGAAGGCAAAGTCTGTGATGTTTGCAGTTTATGTGGAGAGATGGGAACGATCACAGTTTCTGTCTTTTATCCAGACTCATCCCATCTACAAGTCTCATTGGTTCTAAAACATGCACTGAGTATGACCACACATCACCAACTCCCAGGTAAAAACCATAGACTAGCTTCCCACCACTTCTCACCTGGACTACTGCAATGGTCCGGAATTTGCCCTCCTGCTTTTGTTCTGAACTTCCTGGTTTATCCTCCAAAGTTCAGGCAGATTGTGCTTCCTTGTACATAAAGCAGACTGTGTCTTTTTCTGCTTAAAAACAAAATAAAACAAACCAAAAAGACCTCTGGTACTAGTGTGCTACGTCAAAAATAAAATCATGACTCTACCTATCTATCCTACAGTGCTTCCTGTCCCACACCCTGCCTTAGCTCTATGCCTTCCATCCTCCTCAATATCATCCATATTTCTTTCTATCCTCACACTTACTAAACATGTTCCCTTTGATTTCACTATTTATTACCTATAAAGCACTTCCTGCCTGCTCTACTCTATCACTATATCATCTTCCTATTCTCCATACACTGGCGTCTTACCAGAGAGTATCATTGACCAGTTCAAATGGCATCTACTACTCTCCTTGTGTGCCGGTATCACAGCGGACAGGCAGGGCGTAGCCAGAGCCGGTCCAGCCGGACTCGCCCTGGGGCTGAGCGGGATGGTAAGTGTCGCAGCTCAGACCCCCTAACCCTGCGGGGAAGCACAATGAGCTGGGAGTCTTGTCAAAGCAGGAACTCATTTTATTGCATCAGGCAAGGGACTTATATAGGATGGAGTGAAGGGGAAGGGATCTTGGGGTGATGTGAGATGGGGTAAGGGTTGAAGGCCAATGAGATTTTTCCACGATAGTGGTAGCTAGGTAGAGGCAGTCTTAGAGGTTGGGCTGTACTGAATCACTCCTAAGTGGGAGTCATGGTCCAAAGACTGGTCACCAAACTCGAGTTAGGCTCAGGAAGTTACACTGGGCCTCATGCCCGGGACTTACAGGCCCAACATTCATGTATATCAAATTGTATGNGAATGTTATGTTTACTTACCTGGCAATAACCAATACCTATGCACATATTTAAATATACACTGTCTATTTTTTATTTTTACTTTATTCAAAGTTAAATTCACATAGTTCAAATTTTCAGATAATTCTATAAAAGTTGTGATAGGGAAAAGAGTCTCCTAATTTGCTTCCTGTTTCTTCTCCTTCATGGAGAAAACCATTTCCAGCTCTACACTGTCCTTTGTTGACTTTCCATGTTTAAGTATGATCTACCTACTTGTTCCAGAAGATGATGTGTCTCTGCTTTGTTTTGCTTCCTCCCTAACACATGTGCACACCAGCACTGCCAGCCTGTCATCTTCCAACATGGGGATCTGATAGCTTTTTCTAGATCAGTTCTTGACATTTAAATGATTCCATCTGTATACAAGCTCTTACAGCTTGTACTATTCTGATTTTTTTTCTAAAATAGTGTTTATTTAGGGTGTAGAGTGTGATGTTCAAATGAATATATATGATTAATATTGTCAATCAAGTAACTTACCACTTTTCATAATTACTTTTTATGTGTCAAGCATATTTAATGACTACACTCTTAGCACATTTTTATTGTACAACATAATATTATTAACTATAGTCCTTGCATGGTCCATTAAGTCTCTAGACTCTAGAATCAATCTCATGTAGTCCAGGGTGGCTTTAAACTCACTCTATTTATTTAACTCATATCTTCCTATGTCCTTTCATTGATAGTCGTGGAAACCACTTTTCTACTGTTTCATGCAGTATTTTCCTTTCTGTGTCTGGTTTACTTAGCTTATTTTTTCCTCTTGGTTCATTTACATTATCACAAATGGTCGAATCTCTTAAAGCAAAAAAAATTCTGTTATATATGTGTTTACACATATATACAGTACATGTATAATATAATAGATGTTCATTGTATCTCAAAGATAAAATATTAAATACACTAAATTGTTGTATGAATTCCTAAATGGTCTTACAATAAAACCCTGGAGCCATTGGTATATGCTGAAAGATCAGAGAGACAAAGGAACAAGCCACTAGAGAAACTTCTCACCACTGCTGAATCCTCAGACCAGATGGAGGGCAAGATCCTATCTCCATGAATCCTCAGACTGTAAGCCTCTGAGTCCTCAGCAGAAAAGGCTTCGAGTTTCTGTCTCCTCAGGCCTTTTATGCCTTTCTCTGCCCAGCCATTTCACTTCCTTCCTAGTGCTGGGATTAATAGTGTGTGTGCTTCCCAAATACTGGTAGCAAAGGCATGAGATCTCAAGTGCTGGGATTAAATGTGTGTGGCTCCTAAGTACTGGGGTTAAAGGTGTGTGCCACCACTGCTGGGCTCTGTTTCTCTCCTAGACTAAATCAATCTCATGTAGTCCAGGGTGGCTTTGAACTCACAGACATCCAGATAGATCTCTGCCTCCCGAGTGCTAGGATTAAAGGTGTGTGCCACCACCACCTGGCTTCTATGTTTAATCTAGTGGCTGGCTCTGTCCTCTGATCCTCAGGCAAGCTTTATTTGATACACAATATATCAACACACTATCTACAAACATTAAATATCAAAAAATAACATGCTAATGAGGATGTTGATAAGGAGAAACCTGTACACTTTGTTGGTGGAAATCAAATAAGGGGCTGGAGAGATGGCTCAGGGGTTAATAGTACTTATTGTCTTGCCAAGACCCAGGCTTGGTTCCCAGTATCCCCATTGTGTCTCACAGACACCTGTACCTCCAATTCCAGGGGATTCAATGCCCTCTTCTGACTTCCATAGGTACCAGGCACACATGTGGTATATATACATACATGAAGTCAAAATACTCTTACATGTGAAATAAAATAAATATTTTAAAAATTAATACTACCATAGTGAAAAATCAGCAAAGAGATCTCCCTCAAAAAATTAAAATTATAGTTAGTTTCACTCTTAGATTTTAAAGAACCTCTACACTATTTTTCAAAATAGTGTTTGGAAAACCTATTTTAATTAATATTCCAACCAACAGTAGCCGATGGGAGCTTTCCTTTTGTCCACACTCTCACTGACACTGCTCTCTTGATTTTTTAGTAGACATTCTAACAAAAGTGATGATACCTCATTGTGTGTGTGGTGGGGAGTGTGTGTACACACAGACACATGTGTGTTATATACATATGTTTGTCCATGGATACATATGCAGTGAGGCCACAAGAGGCCATTAGGTATTCTACTTGATCACTCTCTACCTTATTCCCTTGAAATAAGGTCTCCCACTGAACCTGGAGCTAGGCTAGTGGCCAGCAAGCCCCAGTGATCTTCCTATCTCCACCCAACACAGTGCTGAGGTTGTAGAGGTGTGTAGCCACACCCAGCTTTTTATGTAGGAGCCATGGATTCAAACTCAGGTCTTCATACTTGCATGGCAAACACTCTTGCCCAGTGAATTATCTCCCCAACTCCCTCATTGTGATTCTGATCAGCATTTTCCCTAGTGTTGAACATCTTTTTCATATACTAGTTGGCCATTTTTATGTCTTCTTTTAAAAATGTCTCCTCAAATCCCTTGCCTATTTCTTAATTGGGTTTTTTGGTTTGTTTAATTATTTGAGTTTCTTACAAGCTTTGAATATTAGCCCTTTATCTGATACATCATTTGTGAACATTTTTTTCCAAAGCACAGGCTGGCATTTTGTTTTGTTTTGCAGCAATTGTTGGTTTACTGTGGTCCCACTAGATTTCTGCCTCTAGTTCTTCTCTGGGTGTCCTATACAGAGCTACAGTGTCAAGACCAATGTCAGGAACTTTCCCTTCATATTTTCTTCTAGGAGTTTTATGGTATATAATATGTATATAGTATGTATAATGTGTATGTGTGCTATATTATATTATAATATGTATATAATATGTATAATATGGTACATATATGTATATAATATTAGTTAGGTCTTTCATCTATTTGGGGTTGATTCTTGTGGATACAGTCAGGTAAGGGTCCAGTTCCATCCCATGAGGACTCAGGCTTCACCTCTCTCCAGTTTAGATGACCTCTGTCATTTGATTCCTAATTATCATGGAAGCTCTCTTCTTCTATTGGCTTCCCAAGAACAAGATTCAAGGGTAATGGTTATTTTTGATGTTCATATGTCTGAAAATGGCTTTACTTTAAATGATGAGTTTTCCTAAGTTTGGTAGGTTATACAATTCTAGATGGGATTTTATTTTCTTAAGGAATCTGAGGTCATTGGTCTCTTTAACCTTCTGGAACTACATGTTGCAGTTAAGAAATTTGGTTATGGTCTACATTTCAGCTCTGGTTGCCTTTTCCCTCCAGGATGCTGTCAGCTCTATTTTTTTTTCCCTTGGTGTTCTGAACATTTTCAATACCAGTTGCTGGTGCAAGTCTGTCCCTGTCTGCTTTGTCTTGTACTCAAGGAGTCCTCCACTCTGAAACCATGTTCTAGGAAACATTTTAGAATCATTGGATGAATTGTGTCCTTTGTCTCTCTTCTTTCTTCCTAAAGCTCCATTTATTTGGATGTTGGACCACCAAGAGTATACAGCATTTCACTATCCTACTTCGTGTAGTTCTTACCTCTGCTTGCTCTCATGGGAGACGGCCTCAGTTTATTGTGACCACTTTATTGATTTCAACATTTCTGTTACCTTACTTTTTATTTCTCATGGATCTTTCCCAGGCTTTCTTCTTCTACTTCCTCTTCCCTTTCTCACTCCTCCCCCTTCTCCTTCCCACAGCCCTTTCTTCTCATCTTCCTTCTCTTCCTCCTGAGTAATGGGGATGGAACCTAGGGTCTTGCACATACTAGCCCAGTGTTCTACCACCATGCCCTACCTAGCTCTTTGGATATTCTTCCTTTTTTATTTTGTGTGTGTGTGTGTGTGTTGGGGAACACTGTTGTTACTTTCTTCTAGTTTCATGACTGTGCTGTTTTCTTTTTGCTCTCTTAGGAATGATAATGGGACTTATTTTGATTTTCTCAATATTTGCCTCGGTCTGCTCTCTGTTACTCTTCATTTGGTTTCTTAGTAGAGGCTTTTTAAAACTCTCACTTATGTTTAATTGTAGGCTTATATTAAAGTTGATTTGTAAATAAAGACCATGGTTTTTACTTTGGGTGATCTGGTAAAATGCCTCCAGGTCTAAGAATCTCAGATATTTCCCCTTTGGACTAATCAGAACCCTTAATGAAGGTGAGTCCAGGCTCTTGCCTGAATAATCTAGATGGAGCTGACAGTTATATGAGCCTTGATGGGAAGGTTAGGGTTAAAAGAAGTGGAAGTGGGTATCATAGCACTTGGTGTATGAATGGATTTTACCTAGCCTGCTGTGAACATGGAACACTCAACACTCCCTATGGCCTCCCTTGCAGTTCATAGTCTGTTCATTCTACTAGCTGGTGTGTGTGTGTGTGTGTGTGTGTGTGTGTGTGTGTGTGTGTGTGTGTGTGCATTTAACTGCCTCTTACACTTATTTGTAGCCAATCCACATTTTTAAAATTTGCTTTCACTTACAGAAGTTCTCAGCACCACCAGCTCCATGTGTGATAGGTAGGTGGGATGAGGTGAGTTTGTTGTGTATTTAGTTGTTTTCCTGTCCCCCACCACAGCTGTTAACTTTAGATACAGCTTTCTGGACTCTGTTAAGTCAGTTACTAATGGTCTAATTTTCTCCCCACTTCTAAACTTTGATACTCTTTTCTTATTACTGGCCTTCTATGTCCTTAAGAATGTATGCTTAAAAAAATCTCTTTACTGGTATTTTGCTTTGGTTTCTATAAGAAGCAAAACTAAATACTTCCATTGACTCAGATAATTGTCCATTTCTTTATACTCTTCTGTGTGGACATGACATAATTTTCTTAATGATAAGGATTCTATCTTCTGTGCTCACTGCTATCTCTAGTGTCCCAATACCTAGCAAATACTAGATACACAATAAGTATTTACTGAGTCCTACTTGGCAGACCAGCTAATTGACTTGATTGGTAAGATTTCAGGATGCCATAGAAACTACAAATTTGGGGGTCTGGAGAGATGGCTCAATGAGTAAGACCATTGACTCCTCTTCCAGAGGACCTGGGTTCAATTCCCAGCATCCACATGGCAGCTCACAACTGTCTGTAACTCCAGTTCCAGGGGACCTGACACCCATGGCAAAATACCAATACACATAATAAAAATTAAAAAAGATACAGTATTAAAAAAAATAAAGGGAAAGGAAACTGCAAATTTTGACAATGACATCATTGTAGATAGTTCTACAATGAAGAGTTTCAGACAGTAAGAAATTGTATTCTTAACTCTATCTTCATTCCATTGTGTATCTATTTTTTGATTATTTATTTTACATGTATATACGTGTGACTAAATGTATGCATGTATACCACATGCATGCCAGAGGTTTGCCTCAAACTGGAGTTACAACAGTTGTGAGCTGCCTTATATGTATGTGTTCTGGGAACTGAACCTTGGTCCTCTGCAATAGTAGCAAACACTTATAACCACTGAGCCACCTCTCCATCCCCTCATTTCATTGCTATGTGAATTCTTCTGGATAGTTTTCATTAGGAACTTAAAAGGAAAATGAACTGATACTAGGGAGCTTTAGGAAGGCAGTGATAGTGAGACTAGCATGCAGTATTTGATGCATGCTTTAAAAAAGGACCTTAAATCTCTTGTTTTTATTTCATTTTCCAGTCTTACTCAAATAATATACCAAGTGCAGCAACTTCAGGTATGATGCAATTTCTTAATTTTCTTGGTCATCCATTCCTTAATGTTTGGATGACAAATTCCTAGTGCAGTTCAAAGAAGTCATTCTGTTCCTTAGAAGTGTTTAAATTCTGGCTTTGAATATGAGCATAGGTAATGATAACGGCCTAGCCCATTCAGCTTTTGAGTTTCCATAATGGAGAAGTATAACATAGTGTGTGGGAGAGTGGTGGTGGATAGAAGTAAAAAATTTTAGAAACATGATTTTCACTTTTACAAACTAGGATTATGTTCCACCGAGTAGCATTGTGTAGCTTCTTTACTTCAGTTAAGCAGCATTTGTTGAGCACCTACCACCTGCATCAATCCTGAAAACTCACCAAGTCCTCTCTAGGCCTTCATTCTCATGCTGTTTTGGTAGGGGATGGGAGCTAATCTCGCATTCATCAAACCTATACTTAGCTAGGTTAAAGGTTATAGATTGTAGTAGGTGATTGGTAACAAAAGGCAAAGAGAAAACCCACCCTAAAGCCAAAATTAAAAGTCACTTCAATCTTTAGGGTATTTGTTCTAGTATTTTGAGTGTAGGTATAAGTTTATACCTATTCTTGAGTGTAGGTATAATTTTATACGGTTTAGGAAAAAAAGACCTTGAAATAGTGGTAGACATGACGAGAACATGGCAAAATAGGCCTGGGAGCCCGAGCTCTTGCATGCTGCTTCAGAGATGCATGAACGTGCCAGATATCTCACTGAGAAGTTTTTTTCCCTTTTTCATGTGTAGGTCATTCAGAGTTGTGAATGATAGTCAAAGCAACAGTCGGTATTAGAGGCTGGGGGTGGGGCAGTGATTCCAAGTTCCCTCTCTTTAAGAGTCTTCATTAATTAATTATGAATGCATTTATTTCTGGGGAGTGAAGTCATCTATATTTGTTTTCATTTTTAGATTTATCAGATACAATTCCTCACAAACAAGACGGAAACAACAGTGATGGATTTTTCAATGAAAAAATATATAAAATCCACATATCTATATACATTATCTTTTCTTCTTAGACTTTCTAACCTAACAACTGGGGTGTTTGGGCACTTTTGATCATTGCCATAAATTCCTTCTTTCTGGGTCTTTTTTGTTTTTGTCCTTCCCTGCTTCACCTCCTCCTTGGCCCCCTCCC
>LZPO01117506.1:16848-27445 GCA_001675575.1 Neotoma lepida
TTTTTTTTTTTTTTTAAGCAGCAAGGTTGAGTCAGTCCAAGCTCTGCTCCTCTCAATTGTTGCATTTAAACCAATAAGGTTAGGACAAGAGAATAGCTGTGGTTTNCGTTGCAAAAACAAAACAAAACAAAAAGCCCCGAGGCTTCGTGGGCAGACCTACAAGGCTGCGCAAACAAATCGGGGGATGAGATTGTGCCGTTTCTTTGTCTAGGCGTCTCAGATGCTATCTGCCGCTGCCTTTCGCTGGGGCGCAAAGCCGTTCCCAAACAGACCGCGGCGAGCTGATGGCTCCGAGCTTGTGGCGAGGTAGCGAGTGTGCAGGGCCACTTCCGACTGGAAACCTTCCTGTGGCTGTGCGCGGTGGCGGGGTCCTTCCTGGGGAAGGCGATCGCGCTCAGTCGCTCCGCAGCCCGAGACTGCAGCAGCGCCCGGGTGCCGTCCCCCGGAGCCGGGTAATCCCCGGCCTCCGCGCTCCGCTGCCAGCCGCGCCACAGCGCTGCTGAGAGCGCCCGGGTTCCCGCGTTCCTGCCCAACAGCCAAACTATGTCAGGAATGGAGGTCTGCTAACACAGAAAACTCCAAGGAGCACACTAAACCGGTGGAGGCAGCAGATGTGAGCGCTGTAAGTACAAGCTGGGTGTTTGAAAAATTGTAGTGACCAAGAACAGCTGTCCGGTGAGCACAGCCTGAGATAACAGGAGCGCTTTTATTAGTGTTTTGATTTGTTTCCAAAGAAAAAGCATTATGGCTTGGGGAAAATGATGACACTTTGTTCCTGGGACTTTAGTAGCCACGGGATTCAGTCATAAAAGTGAAATCGTTACCCTCCAAATGATCTGAGCCATTAGGATCATTAAAGGATCATTGCAAATTAACTACTTTTGTTATGATCTTTATAAATAAGTAGAATACTGGGTGAGGTTCTCGAAGGGAGATTATTTCGTATCTTTTCTCATTTGCTGCACTANCCTCAGAATATTATTGTGTGGTGTTGAGCAGAGTGTTGGATCCGTACATAGATGTATAGGTACTTGAAGTATACATAGTGGCATGTATTACACAGATGACTTTTCCTACCATTGATAAATGAGGATAGGTTCCTGACGGGGAACACAGCAGCTGAACGACAAACTAACAACCATGTTTTCAAGAAAGAAGCCTTTTTGTTCCATAACAAATTGACCAAACACTATACTAAACAGGCTCATCTTCAGTATGAGATGCATAAACCTTTGCACACACACACACACACACACACACACACACACACACACACACACACACACACACACAATGTATTTGTCTCTCCCTGGCCCTTTATGTGATTTGAGTGCACTTGGGAGTTAAACTCTAGATTTTGAAACTTTTGGATAGAGGATTGCCCTTCAAAATCAGTATCTGAATTGCTAATGAGTCACAGGCTTAGACTTCTTTGAGGAGTTTTGAACATTTAGGCACAGAATTTGCAAGAATTCAATACATTCTGAACTGTCATTGAGTTGAGACAAGTGTTTTTAAGTTTCGTTTCTTAAGATGGTCAGTGGCAGTTGGGAGCCATGCAGTTGTGGAGGTTTGCAGTTGCTTTTCTAATGCGTCCTTCGGAGGTTTTATTTCATGCTTGTGTGAGTCTTTCCCCTCACTGTTTAGGGCTTGGGGACGTGCATACATGAATAGTCATGCCTTTATATGATCAAACGTTTGATATTTGACTTTCTCGATGCTTGAGTTCTCCTAAGGCCCAAAGTGTTTAGTAAGTAAGCAAGCAGCCGTGGCTTTCCAGCCTTTGAAAACTCTTTGTGGTGACAGACACAGAAGTCTAATTGAGCCACCGTTCAGCTTTAAAGTGCCAAATGAAGTCGCCCGCTCTGTGACTTTCACAGGCATGATAAATGATTTTTGAAAAGGAAAATTTCCATTGGAGTGTGAAAATGTATTTCCTAAGAACACAATGGGAAGAAAAGAGACCCTTGCAGCAGGAACAAAATCTTTTATCAGATAACCAGAAATATTTCAGTCAACATTGTCAATAAATGCTAATTTTGAAAACAGTCCTTTCTCTTTCAAGCTGAAGATAGGAATGATGTATTTTAAATACTTGTTTGTTTTTGGTTTCAGAAGGATTGTGTTTTCTCATTTTCCTTAAAGGAGATAATGCAAAAAGCAATATGGGATATTACATTAAGATAACCATCACTAGCATTTGAGCATTAAGTTTATGGAAGCTTTGATAAGGAAATGCAGTGTTAACATTTGACAAACATCTACTTCTCTCTAGAAGCTCTTTCCCACTTTAGGGTGAGGTTTTTGTTTTTAGGACGAGGTTTGTGTTACCATCACTGAGAGCTGGAAATGTGGATGGAGGAGAAATATAGCAAGACTACATTGTGTTTAAGAAGCAGACTTATGGTGAAGGCACTTTTTCCCTTCCCTGTAAAATACATTCTGATTAGAAAAATTACCATTGTCTTTCAAATTGGGGAGCACACAGGTTGATCTGTGTCAGACAAAACCAGCTTGCCTGCCAGCTCTACTTAGATATAAGTTCAGTACTTTCACTTTGAAAATTTCTTTTCAGTTTGAAGAGAAAAAAAGTTTTAAATTATAGTCATTTTATAAAAATTGCTTCTAGCAAGCGAAAAAGCCCATGGAAAACCCATAATTTAGACAAGTACCTCCATTTTATTTGCTCTGTGCTGCTGAGATTTAGAATCCCTTTCCATTTACAGTTTACTTTTCACAGAACATTATTAACTTTCTGGCTTCATCCATGATCTTCTGTCAGATGCTTTTGATTGGTAATTTAGCAAAGTATAATAAACAGTGCAAAAGTCATGAATTTTGCTCTGTATCCTGAGCTCTGTGGTAGGGAAAATGTGATAAAATGTGTACCTTAAGTCTTGTTTGATGATCTCTCAAAGCACGTTTGCCTTCTGGAAATAATTTCTGGGGTTGAAGAGCATGGTATTAACAGATTTAATGTGGCTATTCAATGGATTGACGAAGTACTATGTGAGGTTTAACAAAATGAGAGAGACAAATTGAACATCAACAAAAGTTACATCTGTGAAGAATTAGAAATTTAATTAGAAAAAAGGCAAAGTTAAAAGACCTCATTAACTAATCAGAAGTCATAGTTACTAGTGTAGGAGTCTTGAATTTAAACTCTAAGGAACTCTGTTATCTTTTTTCTTTTTCTTTTCACAAGTCTGGCAATATGCTACAACTGTGCGTGTTCTATGCAGAGTGTTTTTTTTTAAAGCATTAAAATGAATGACCTTCTTGTACAATGAGATGATCATTCATAATACAATGAGTACTAATTTTATACTCTTGAGAGCATTGGAATTAAAAATAGCAGATTAGAAGATGACAAGAATTACATTAACTCTACAGATAAAGCAAATAAGTAAATATACTGGTGGCTAGCAGAACATTTTTAGAAACCACGAACTCCCCCTTCTTTTGAATGAAAATAGCCTTCATTAATTATTTTTGAAACACATTGTGGTTTTAGAGCTTTAAATGCAAAAAACTTTCATAGACATTGTCAAACTTGAGAGGGAATTGCCAGCTATCAGAAATAGGTGTCCTTTTTAGATAAGCCATTGAGGGAGCAAGGATGTCTCCCGACTGCACTGTAATCTTGCACTGCACATAAAAAACTAAAAGCATGTGAAGTGTAGCATTTTGTAAACTGTAACTAATTTCACTCACATCTGTGTCTAATTGTTGTCTGCATTCGCATTCTTGAGAGTAGATTTATTTTTCCTGGACCACGATGTGGGTTCAGCTGACCAGCCTAAGTGAGGATTAGTTGTTTTAAAGTTATTTTGATTAAAGAGTCATTTTTAAATACAGTAACACACAACACATGGTTTAAATAATCCTCGAGACACAAAAGAATATATCTGAAGTACACTTAATGAAAGGAAGATCGTAGGGACGGACTTTCAAAACCTGCTCTCTGAAAGTACAGTAGAAACGAGGCTGCCAGCAGAAAAGAAATACATGGTTAAGTGGCATTTTTTTCAGTAAGGAAATGTATTAGAATAATTCTTATTTGTAGGATTATTATTATTATTACCAAGTTTGATTAAAAACAAAACAAAACCCCCGAGAAACAGTAGGTTTTAAACTTCAAATATGAAAACAATGAAGCTTGCAAAGTATACAATGAAATAAAAATTCTATTTCTGAGATTGCGCTTTCTAGCTGATTTTGCAATGGGGGTGTATTTTAGCATTGCACAGTAAGTATGCTTAAACGTACTCTTACGTAATTAAGCCAAGAGAGTTCTTAAGATGAAGTCCGTTCTCACCTATAATTTATTCCAGGTGTATAAAAGTAGGGGAATTTTATCCTTGAGATATATTGCTGCAGTTTCTAAAGGAAACCATTCAATCTTGCGTTGAGAATATTAATTAAAAAACAAAACAAAACTGCAGAAACCTGTTATCAAATAATGGACATCTGCAGGCATTAAAGTCAGTAACTTCAGTTACTCAAATGTCTTAAAAATTGTTTTTTGTTCTGTACATTAAAAAAAAATGCATACCTAGAAGTTCCACGTAACATTATCCCAAGACATTTAGACCGTCATGATGCTTTATTCTTGCTAGAAAGGTCGTGTTTCTTAATTTCATAAATCATAATTAAAAACTAGCAGGACTCAACAGAAGATGTTTAGGTGGATAACTTTAATGTCATTTGAGACGCTTCAGTTCCCATCTTTGTTCTGCAGCCCTAATTGATGTCAGTTCAGGTTGAATGAAAATGCACATCAAAGATCTGGAATTCTGTGCCATTTTAAAAGTTAGGCAGAGTGTTCCTGCCTGTCTGCCTGCCCAAGCATTGGTGGGAGCTTGCAAACCGGCAGCAGTTGGGCTCACCTGAACCTCATTACCTGCTGGCCCTTCAAACTGCCTCTGAAGGGCAGTGACTAGTACAACTTCGCATTAGTGACGCTGGACAGTGAAGTTCCCCAATTCAAATTTGTCTGGAAACAAACCGAACATGCAGGCTGGCTGGGCTGGTGAATTAGAGTTCTCAAATATGCATCGTACTTCAGTATAAAATGGAGCGCACACACACACACACACACACACACACACACACACACACACACACTTTCTTTCATGTTGTCCAGCGTAGCTGCATAAATACTCATTGGGTTTTAATTTGGCATAGTTTAAACAAGTACAATGCTCAGTGCTGGGACTTTGGGTATGAAAAACCTGCCTTTGCCTTGTTTCTTGAGTTGCACAGCATTGCCTGAAGCTGTTTCATTGAATCTTAAATGACAAATAGTAACTGGGAGAAAACCATCCCGATAAGGCTAGGAAGTGGTCAGGAGGCTAAGGGGGTGGGCGGGCGCTCTAGTTCAGCTGGCTAGAACAGAAGATGAAAGATCTGAGGATGCAGAGGGATTATTGCCTCAACTACTGCTGCTGTTAAACATACTCATTTGTTAATAGCTATTTTTTTTTCTTCCCAAGCACCTTTTCCAAGCTCTAGGGCGAGACTGCTTTGCATGTTGATTGGGGGAGGGGTAATCCCGTTTGCAGCTGTCATAGGCCAGTGATGAATCACTAGCCCGTCATTTGACTGCCTTCCCCTCCTGACAAGGGGAGGAGGAGGACAGACCTGCAGGAAGAAACAACAGTTGAGCCCTCCACTTAAAGACACTATGCCTTTCCCGGCTGCCCTGGCCTCCTTTTTCTCTTTTGGTTAAAAGTGAGCGTTGTGGGGCTCAGCCATGTGCTCTATATAATTAACAGCTGACACTGAAGCACAGTTAACAACCACTTCTGATTTTCTACCCCTGGCCACAGGTGCAAACATCTCACACCAGTTCCGATGTTGCTCTTTCCTCAAGTTGCAGGTAAGGATTTTGTCGATATTTACCATTTTTGTAGCTTGCTTTTCTGTGACCCGGATCTATTTTTGTCTAGTATTTCTTAATTATTTCTATTAATAGAAACAGCCTCGGTTGGAAATGACTTAACAATTTGTGTGTAGGTGTGTTGTGTTGTGTGTGTGTAGAGTGTACACACATGTGTGTATGAGTGCACTTGTAAAAAATTATTAAGTATATGGGAAAGGCATAGGATACTTGGTTTGAGGCGTTGCTGTGTGTTGTTAGGGAAACTATATGTGGAATGATCATTAGGAATAACTAGATTTGAAATCATTTCTTGTTTGAATTCAGATACTTGAGGAAGTAAAATACTTCAGGTGAAGCTATTCTACAACTGATAACCAACGGTCAGTTTCAGTGTAGCCTATAAACTAAAATGACCCCAGGTAAAGTGAGGAGCAAATATCAGCATTATAGATATGTAACATCACTCCCCCTGGATTATTAATTTTTTAGAAAAAATATATAATTTTTAAAATACAGTGGATGCGTGTTAGGCTTTACAATTTGTGCTGTCATCAAATGAAGCTGTATCTGAGCATCTATTTAGTGACTTTAAATAGGTCCTCTGTTCATGAAGAAGAGTGGTAAATATTGGAAGTGGCTAGTTCTGAACTTGTCACTATGAGTCGTGCCTGTTGTGCCTTCTACAGCAGAAGTAACTGGTGAACTTGAGGACATCTGGGAGGCATTGAACTGCTTTTTATATGGTGAAAATGCAAAATTACAGCATTGCCTAGATTTTCTTTTTCCCCCTAAGTGACAGCTGAGGAACTCTGGGGGCTCATGGTCCCACAGACCCTCTGTGTGTTGGCCTTATCCTTTTTCAATTGGCTACGGTGTATGTAATCCACAAAGCAAACAAGTGGGCCGACATCATAATGTTTTAATGCTGCATTTGTTTCAAAGGAAACAGAGGAACAATGGAGTAGGATGCCAGGGTAAACATATGCATCAGGACAATCTCATTCCCTGTCACTGGGCTGCAGGCTTCAAGTGCTTTATTTGGTTTGGAACCCATTAAATAACAATTGGGTGTTAAATTATAAAGGGAGTATCCAGTGCTAATTTATTAGATGAAACAGATTGCACAGAATAGTGATTTATTTCTATTACANGTGTTTATGTATTTGCCTTTTCTTTTAGGAAATGCTCTGGGGGACTGTTTTAATACAGAAATGACTGTATGTTTTCTCCTAAATGTTAAAATGGATGCCATTGTCTAACAGTAGCTTACGAATTCAATTATACGAGAAGGGGAAAGATTTTAAAAACTATATGTAACACTTTGGCTACATAGGATGAGTGATGCCTTTTAGTAATACACGTGCTGAAAGGACTGAAGTCAGATGCAAGGTGAANTATTTTCAGTCTAAGAAAAGAGATACAATGGGACTTTTGTGTACGTGTGTTTCAAAGAAGGTGTCAAGTCGTTAGCACATTAAATAGTGGTGTTATGAATTCGGTACATCTGTCAAACGGAAAGCTTCTTGTCTTTAGGTCTATGGAAATGCAGGATCTAACCAGCCCGCATAACCGACTGAGTGGTAATAGCGAATCCCCCAGTGGTCCCAAACTCGATAGCTCTCATATAAATAGCACTTCCATGACTCCCAATGGCACGGAAGGTGAGTGTCTGTCTCTCTTGCTCTGCCTTTTGACTGCTTGTGATCTCTGCCCTTAGAGTCACCCAACTGTTCCTTCTGTTTCTAAGTAATTTGACTTAATCTGTGTTCCCCATTAACTGGGAGTTGCATATTACTGGATTGTCAAATTCCATAGACTGGTTTTATTTTAAGACATATATACACATGTGTATTGAAGTGTATACATGTGTATACACAAAATGCTTTTAACTTGGAATGTATTTCTTTGTGTTGATCTGCATGTCCCCATCACAGTATCATTTTATATCATTTTTCTGTGTGACTACTGAAAATTTGGAATTATTTCATTTTATTTTCCATTTTGTTGGCAAAGACAACCAAATTTTGAAAAATGTCAACATCGAACTAGATTACTTTGCATCAGCAAAGCAGTTTTATGTCTAGTATTCCTGTGGCTTTGGCCACTATAGTATAAACAAGAAGAACATAAAACTTAATACCTATAAAATATGCAAGTCTGTTTGGCAAGTTTGCATAACATTTATTCACTTTCTTGAAGAATGAGTAGTATGCTTTAAATGTAGCATCGTAATTATTTTAATATAATTAGTACATATGAATGTTTATGTGAATTGTATGTAAATAGAAACATCTACTTCAATCCAAGTATATTTCAATTCTGAACATAGAAGGTTATATATACACATTACTGTCTGTTATGCATAGCTTAACATGTTATAGCACTTAGGTGCTATGCATATTTTTATAACTCAGATGTATGGAAGGATATATTACATGTTGCATTACATTTATTTCGACTGAAGTCTATGGAAAAAATCTTCACTGATATTATTGCTTACTTACATGTTACTAAGCCATAGGGTATTGATGAATTCATGAAATAACTTTCATTAGAAGTTCAATGGATTATCCATGCTAGAATTCCATTCATAGACAAACCCTTATCTATCAGTTCCCCAATCATAATAATCTTTTATCTTAGATTTTTAAAAATATAAGCATAATGAAGTTATGTACAATTTTTATCATTTTGGTGTGGTATTTGAGTACATACCTGGGAATGCCTTTTAAAACTTGTAAAGCTATAAAATTCATATAAACAGATAAAGCACAAAATCAATTATTTCGGACATAAGATGTCTTAATGCTTCTACCAATAGGAATGATTTTGATGTATGACTATTCTGTAGCTCTCTTTACAAGTAAATGTATTCCTGTGCACTGTTTATGGAGAATGGCTGTTGTCAGGAGGAGAAACTTTGGGCTGATTTAGCAACACAGTTAATCTGGAGAAAGCAGTTTTCCGTTGGAAACGTCTGTTCACATCAAGCATTAACCAAACTGAAATTTACACAAAAGCCATTTCAATATCTAAATAGAGTGTATACAGCTTGAACAGTAAGAGTGAACGATGAGTCCTGTCTAGTCTCTTGCTTGACTCTGTCTTCAGGTGGGAGGGAGCCTGTTAGCACAGACAAGGTCTGGAGACAGTCATATAGCCCACCTCAGGGTCCTCCTCAGCTGAGCCCAGTGGATTGTCAGGTGCTGGGCAGCCAGTGAGAGGCTATCCATACAAAACCATCACTGTCAAGCTCAAAAAGATAGCCACTTAAACAAGGAAGACTAAGCCTGTTAAACTATTTTAATTCATAAAATTTACCAATGTATATATGAGGAGGAAGAATTATAAAATAATAACATTTTGTATGTGATACAGTGAAATAGAAGTAAGATGTTTTCATCTTTTTAGCTTGTTACTGACATGCCACCTCCTACAAATAAGAACCACCTACTGTTTAAGCAGAGTGCCTGTATGTGTGAGATGCTCCCTTGGATGGTTTTGTGTGAATGAGATGTGGTTTGATTTTAAAGAAAATGTGGTGCATCAACGTATTTCTAAATATTTATATCTCATCCATAGTCAGGAATATATTGTATATATATTTTGTAATATTTTTATACAATTAAAATTAGCTTGAAATAATTAAATATTCTAGATAGTTTTATATTTGCTTGAAACAGTCAGCCTGTGAGATACTTAGAAAGTAATTTCCTTTCTTTCTTTTTTTCTTTCTTTCTTCTTNCCTCCTCCCTCCTTCCTTCCTTTCTTTCTTTATTCTTCTTTGGTTTTCTGAGACAGGGTTTCACTATGTAGCTCTAGCTGTTCTGAAAGTCACTAAGTAGACCAGGCTGGCCTTGAACTCAAAGATCATTCTGCTTCTTTGCCTCCTGAGTGCTGGAATTAAAGGCATGCATCACTACCCCTGATTCTTAGAAGTAATTTCTTATCCTTAAAAAAAGAATAGTTAATTGTACAGTCTGATGATGCACTGCAACTCCAGCACTAGGAAGTTGGAGACAGGAGGATCAATCAGGAGTTCAAAGACAGCTTCATCCACAGAAGTGAGTTCGAGGCTAGTGTGGACTGCAGGAGATCCTGTCCAGTGATAAAAACACCAACAATCTTGATGGTTTTAGGACTTGGAAATGAACTTTCAAGGTTGACTTTTGAAGGCATACATAAGTAGTCACTGTGTTCTCTTTTCAAATTTTATCAGTGTGCTCACAGAGGCTATGGTGGGATGCAGTAGGAGCAGAAGCANAGTCAGAGGGGCTCACTAGAAATTATTCAGAGCACCAAAGGAATATTTTTGTCAGTTTACTGGAAATCTTAGAGTATTTTTAACCTAAAGCTTCAAATTATAGACCCAAATTTTCCTCATGATCTATGTTATATGACTTTATATCCAGATATATCAAAAAGTTCTAGATTATCGTTTGTGAATCAATTTATCGTGCTCCTTTTCTGTTCCGTCATATTCTTATTCCATTTCTCTCAGCCACCACCACAGGAATTGTGCTTAAAATTAGCAAATGTATTAACATCTGGCAAGCTTCCCTAGGACAGAGTCATTATAGATTTTCCTATTCCTTCTTGGAGATGTGCTTTAGTTTGAAACCTGAAGTGTTTATCAGTGAATTGGAGGACTGGGAAGGAAAAAAAAAATTCATTAAAATTATCACCTCCCTTCATTCCATAGCAAATGCTTCA